>WMED01005498.1:0-19451 GCA_019650415.1 Pipa parva
AATTCCCCCCTAAATCTCTTTGAAAGTGATCTGTAAGTCGTGTTTTTGTAATTTTTGTCAGTGGCTTATGTGAGTTAACAGACATAACTGATCTGTCGAGTATTGTCTGATCTGACGGCTGTGTGGAAAAAAAAAATGCACAGGTGTTAGCAACACTTTAAAATCTCATGGAAATTGGATGTATGCTGTTTAAAATGTGTATCTCTCAGGTTTGATTATTTTATTTTCTCCTAAAATCACATTATACACTTACTGAAATTGGATCGGTGACCTAATAAATTTACTACATTACTAAGCAGATTTGTTTCAATTTTCAAGCAGCCACAATCCATTTAGTTAGAAAACATATACTTACTTATCTTTTAACCCAAAGCATTGTTTTTTATTTAGTACCCATTTAATTTTCAGTTTTACTTTGGCTTCCTCGTTTTTATTTAGGAGCAAAATGTACACACAGCATGGTTGATTATTAATCTGGCACATGATAAATGCAACAGACTGCACTGGATTCTCTGCAATAATGCAGTGCACAGTTGAATACATTTAATATTAGCACTTCAGTACAGATGGTTGGTGTTAAAGCTTTGCCTTATTTTTAAAACTGGACACTAGCTACATACCACATCTCCATAGATGCCAACTAATTACATATTAGAACTTCAGTATGTTCACACATGACGGCATGCCATGTTGGGTTATACAAAATTTGGTATGATAACACAGCATTTGTCACCACCGTGTTTTTAAAGGGAAATATTTCTATATATACAGCTATATGTTATTTCCCCTTTCCTGTACAGGTGTACATATTTATCAAGAATTGAAGAAAACTTCTATGGTTAATAAAGTGAAAACATAAACATTCATAGCTTGAATAACATGTCTCCAGAGGAGGTTGTGTAAGGCACTGATGGTAAAGTGAAAACTTAAAGGGACACTTTACACAACATATACAGTATGTGCCTGTATATTTGGCATTGTTAAATGTACTTTGCAAAATATATTATTTACTTGTTTCTATCCTTTTCAGTTTATTGACAATTTATTACCGCTTTCTCTTCAGCAGGTTAGTTTTGTACCTTAAGTCAGGAATTTTAATAAAATAATTAAACATTTCAGATAACAGATTAGAGACTTGTGGAGCCGCTGCTCACTTGCTTTTTTTCTGAACTGTTTTTTCCCCAGTATCCTTAAGCTTGTGGATCAAGTTAGTGGCATGAGATTTCAAGCTGATGATCTGAAGAGATAGTAGGTAAAAAAGCAGGGTCTACTATAAGTGGCTGTAAAGTGAAAGCTGCTAAAATGATTCATTTAACAGTGGCACATTAACAAATAACTTTTTGAGGCTTGACTGTTACTTTAGGCTAGGGTGACACTAGCCTATTGTGCGCAGAATATTTATTTATTTATTTATTTAAATCCCTGGCGAAAATACTCCCAGAATAGACACCAGAGAAAATCTGTAGAGAAGAATGCTAATGGAAGAAAAATGTTCACGTTAGTGTTCCATTGTGAGTGTATTACGCTAGAATACTACCAACGCTATTAATTTGAGCGTATTTTATGTAACTAGATTAGTTTCAATAGGAATTTAATAGTTGCGATCACACACAGCGTAAAAATGCAACTGCGTCTGCAAACTGACATTCATTCAGATTCATTTTGTAATAGCAAAAAAGGCAGTGAAAAAGCATTTATTAAAATTCAAGGTATAGAAGAGAAAAGCCCACTTGCGTGGCCAATGTATGACTTGGCATAAGGGTATGAAAATGCTGACAAATACAATTGGGTGAGCTGGTCTGTCTCGATTACCAGGATAGGGTCCAAAGGGCTATGCTGATTTATGTCTCTACACACTTAAGGATATGTCTTTAAACATAGACCAATGTTGCTCTTGTTGTCACTTCTTCTCAAGTCAGTTTTGTTGAGAAGAATGATGAAATTGAGGGGGTTGTTCACTAAAGTACGAATTGTTGCGTATAGGTGTGAATTTTCCAGATAAAGACAGTTCTATAAATATCTATACCTAGCTACCCTCAGGTTCTATTTCATATGAATAACTGATCTCCAACCTTTCTGTTTATAAAATGCTGTCTAAACAAGGAAAAACCTATAGTGTAAACTGTCCAGTAAATATTTGAAAATACAGTGGTTTTGTTTATTTGAAGTGCACTTTGCCTTTATGCTAATGAATCCTCTTCGAAGCAGTATGTATTGTTGTATTACAAAAATGACTTAGATTTTCTATGTATTCTGTATGTGGTTACCAAAAAGTCAAAATGGTTACTAGAAAGTATTATATTTAACTTCAAATATCTTTTTAATTCAGCTTCCTGGGGCATGTCATGAATATATACAGGGGAATTCATTAATGGGTATGTAAACCCTGTCCATAAAGAAATCCCCATTTACCTATTGTTAAGCAATATAGCAATTGAGAAACTCCTGACTCTCGTCTTAAAGTGCACCTGTCAGCTCCGGATTATTATAGTTTTATAAAGTATGTGACTTTATAATGTAAATCAAATAATTAGGAACCAAAAAAAAGTTTGCATTTTGAAAATACACCTAGTTAAATCTTGTCCCGATTTGAAAGCATAGAAGCTGCCCTTTTCTGCCTGACCTGCCACTCAAACCCTACAGAAACGACCCCTAACAAGCAGGCTTTCCTCCCCTGTCTCCAAATCTCACATTATCAGGCTACACACTGTGCATAATCTGCCCCCCACCCCCCTCCATTCCCTACTGTGCATCCCCCCCCACTTTTTTGACTGGGGAGGCTCAAAAGGCATGCTTTGCAATGCATGCGCTTTGAGCTCCCTATTCTAGGATCATGGTCATGTGACCATGTGCGCCTTAGGCTGGGGAGCCCAGTCAGTTACTGGGGAAGCTGTCAGCGTTACTGGCTGGGGAGGCTCAAAGCATATGTACCTTGAGCTCGCCCAGCCTAGAGTCACTCGCGATCACGTGATCGTGTCATGAAGCCGGCTTACTTGTCAATCAAGTAAGCCGGCGTCATAGTACAGCCTCTCAACCCGACTTTCTGCTAGGCTTCTTGCAGAAAGTCTGTTTGAGAGGCAGAGGGATAACTTTTAAAAGGTAAGTATTTTTTAATTAATTTAAATTTTAAAGTTGTTTAGTTTAGCATGCTATGATAGACTAAACAATGTTATTTTTTGGTGACAGGTGCACTTTAATTCATCAGAGCTCAATACCCCCTGTAACTGCTTTGTCCCTCTGAAGGAGTTCCCTGCTGTGTGTAGCCAGGCCCTCTCCTTTCACTGACTTCTACTCTGTGGTCAACTGTGGAGAGAGCAACAGTTTGCACATATGCTCAGGGTTTGGAACAGACTTCTTAGATAAGGAGACGGGAAAGGGATTCCACAGAAGAATGTGTTCTCAAGTGATGTCACTTGGCTTATCGGCAATATACAGGAAGAGCCTGTACACAAAGTGCTGGGGGAGCAGGGCTGTTTAAGCAAGAGGCAATATCTACTGATCCCAAAATCATTTTTAGATTTTAATGTTTAAGTTGACTTTCTGTATGTATACATGTCAAATATAATAATGTTTTATTCAAATATTTCATACCCTTTAAAATGTACTGTCATTTACAGAATCTAGAAACCTATCTCAACCAATCAGAAACTGTCATTTAGAATTCTGGCTCCCTTGTGATGCTGCTTGGTTGCTCTGGTTTACTATACTTCTGTAAAGATTACCCCTGTTGATAAATTACCCTGATATAATCTAAAGCACCATAGAATACAGTGGGATTGGATAGAGTTTGTGTAACAAACACATTAACTGCAGTCAGTAAAGGTAAAAAAGAGGGAAACAATGAAATTTATGAAATCAACATCAAAGAAAACATTATCAATGAGATGTTGCTGCCATGCCATGTTTCTTTTTCTGATGTCACTGGTACTTTTATGCTCACCATTGCATGCACAGTATTTGGGCCTGTTAACAGGGAATACAACTCTTCTTTAAATCAGCTAGTGTAAACCCAGGCTAACATGTAGTCCATTTAATAAACAAAATAAATGGTAGTTTCATTGGCATTGTTTACAAGACAATAAATCTGCATCATCTTAACCCAGGAGTCAGCAATGTGTTAAGAGGAGGGAGCAAAAATTTTTTTGAGCTGCAAAGGGGGTGGAATGCATGCTTCCCAATCACATGACCTGCCAACATCCAATCAGAAGAAACGTCGGAGGTCATGGGCAGGGCTAGGGAGATGTGCTCCGTGCCACACTTTGCTGACCCCTGAATTAATCTATGCAACCACGTGCTGCATTAGCTATTCATCTCTGCTACACATTTCTATAAACCAGTGCAGTGTATCTGTAGATCACAGCTATCCATGTAGAAATCCTGCAGGACTAATTTATACCAGCAAATGCTTTCCTGTATTGTAGGTCTTTTAAATATTGTCTCCATTAAAAGGGACAGTTTGTTCAAATATGTTTAAATCAGAAGTATTATGGAGCTTTTTTTAAATGGCACTCCTATAAAATTGTGGTTTTCAGATGTGAATTATAGGAAATCCACTAGCTGCAGTGCTGATTCGTCATTTGATTGGATTAGTTTAGATGCATGCTGCGTACTGCATTGTTTTTTAATCAGCCATTCATTTGAACAGATGCGTAATTGGCACTGCAGCATGTGAATTTCATTTGATCTTGGAACCACAGCTAGGCCATTTCATTCCTTAAAAACAGGTCTAAATCAACTTTTATGCTTTGCTAGATGTATGAATTGCATTGAGCAACCAGCAGCCTGTATCAAATCTTGCTAATATTCAGTCCTGCAGTATGCAGACTTCATAGGTCTTTGGTTTCTAAGGAATGAATAATGCATGACAGAAAGATATGATCCCAGCACCATAGTGCATCAGGTGTGTGTAATTAATATCCAAAAAGATAGAGGAAAAGTGAAAGGCTTGATGCAAGCTGGGATTTTAGTGCAGATCTTTATCACAGCGGATCTCAAACCTGCCCACCAACAGCAGTGCTTGAGAACGTCCACAAAGCAACACAGGCAGGTTATTAAAGATTCTGTGATATCCATCTGTGTTGGTATGCAAATAACATGGACTCTTGTCCAAGGGTCCATGTAGAGCTAAGGATATCTACAACTCACAGAATTGACAGTTAGCACAGAGGGGTTTAAGGTCAAAATTGTCCAAGTCATAATAGACTGGTGATGTAAGCAACATTTTTTGTTCATTTGTTCGTAACAGAAAAGCACTGTTCAGACCAGCAGTATTATGCTTTCTATAGGTTTTACCATTTTGATTTGGGTGTGTCAGAATCGCTTTAACTACTGTGTTTAGCCTAGGGGTGTGTGATATGTATCGTTTACGATAATATCGCACACCGGGGTTTACCGATATTGCCAGACGGCAATATCGTTCGCTCGTGCGGCTCCCGGAAGTCTGCGCAGACGATGAGGCGCACGCTGAACTGAAGCGTGCTGGACACCCTGCGCAGACTTCCGGGAGGCGGCAGAGGATGAGGCGCATGCTGAACTAAAGCGTGCTGGACACCCTGCGCAGATTTCCATGAGGCAGCAGAGGATGAGGCGCGCGCTGAGGAGGATGATATAGTCTATTATCATTATCGGGGTAAGGAAAAAAAAATCGATATTGCATTTTTTTTTTTTTTTTTGCAATATCTCCCACCCCTAGTTTAGCCACACATTTTTTTTAATTGTTTATTGTTTAGTTGTCATGAAAGCATGGGAAAACATTTGCAGTGGTATTTCGCCAAAGTAAAACATTAACACTGCATTTTGCTATCCAAATTCCTATAAACATTAGAGTATAATAGATAGAAACTATAAGGCTTTAAAGACTAAGGGGGTTATTGACTAAAGTGAGAATTCGACTGTCAAATTCTCAAACAGCAGATTCCCAATAGCAAATCTGCGACTGGCAATTTTCCCATTGTAAAGCTGTGACCATGACCATTTTAAAGTTGCAACTGCGATAATATTTCCATAGTAAAGTTGCGACTGTGACAGTATTCTCATTGTAAAACGAGACTGTTCAGTAGCAGTCTTTTGTGACTGTCTTTAGCAGACAAGTTCACATCTTAACACAACAATTTGGATTTTAGCCAATAACCCCCTAAAAGTATTAAATAGTTCCAACCTGCTGTATGGGCTAAAGTCGAGAACTTTGGTCTGCAAACAAGTTCTGTGCTTGTTGCCAATTTAGGTACATTTAGGAAAATTCATAATCAATGGGGCAATTGTTCATTAAGGTAAAACAACCAATTAGAAGTTGATGTTCTGATTCTACTGAACACGCTTGCATGTCCAGCCCAGAAATAAACCTGCAGAAATTCAGGATGCCATAGCAAGGAAAGTAACAAAAAAAAACAAACAAAAAAAAAACAAAAAAAAAAGCAATGTTTTAGCAAAATATTTGTTGTTACTTGTTACTGTAGAGATCCCCAGTTTACCAGTATACTTGCATTTTTCTAATATAATTGCTGAAACAAGTTCGTCAGTTGTGATTTTTTGTGCATATATTCTACTTACAGATGTCATTTATGTATTTTATAAACCAGCAAACCTCCCATACATTATAATTGTCTTTGATGTTTAAATGACCAATACACATTTGTAACTTGAAACCTACAAAGTGAACATAAGTGTATATTTTTTCTAAATTTTTTTTTTTTTTTTTTTTTGATTGACAACAAACGTTGAAAGTACATGTTCAGGTAGAGTTAGTTAACATCATGATGATCATATTTGATATTACATTAAAGGCTATGCTAGGAGAAAAAAGCGAACACTGCAGTGTACAATAACACTGTTCATTTCCAAGTATACTTGCATTTAGCCAAGATTCCAAATTTGTGCAAATTTGCTGGGACAGCCCCTGGTTAAATATGTTAGTTTTATGAGAGGGAATAGTTTCTCTGTTATAACAAGCCAGAAAGCTTGCAAAGGCATTTTAGAACCCATCCAGTTCATTAATATAGTTTTCCTAGCAAAATAGAGAATTGATCTTATCATAATTCTGGTACAGTTTAAAGGAACTGTATCATTAACAATTCCTAGCAGGGAAAACCGTAGGATCTAATTTTGTAGGAAACTGTCTGTTATCACTGTCATTATATCTTTCCAGAATCTTTGGATATGAATACATTCCCAAAATATGCATAAATGAGCCTGCTGCATGGTTACACGAAAGCATATGTCAGTATCTGCTCTTCCAAATTCAAAATGTTTAACTGGGGATATATAAAGTTGATTAATTTAAATTGGATTAACCTGTCTTTTGTTGCAGCTAAAAAGGGGTAAATATTGTCAGTTACTTCATCCCACTCCGTGTCTTCTAAATTAGAGGTGTAGGGGCTCCTTTCCTCAAATGCGACCTTAAATAGAGAGAATTGTTGCTGTTTCACTTAATTATACATTTTGGATGTGAATTTTTTGGAGTTAGCAGTGCATAAGTATCTCTAAACTGCGATGTAACGTATGTTTCAACTGTAAATATTTAAACTGGTGAGTTTGTGAGCAATGGTTGTGTTCAAATGTAGGAAAACACTTATTTTGTAGAATGTCTTTTAATTTATTAACACCTTTTGTTAGCCCAAAAAAACTGTGTCATTACCTCTTTTAAAGGAGGGTAGGTATGAATTCCCCCAAAGTGGCATACTTGGTGTAAGAGTATTCTTAAAATTGTCCTTTGATGTTTGAGTAAAGTACAATATCTAACATTTAGTTATAATCGGATACTCTAGATCAGGGATGGCAAACCTTTTTGGTACGGAGTGCCAAAAAGGTGACGTCGCCCACCAGCGCATCCCTCGAAGTGCCGGCGCTGGTGAGTGACGTCATCACACCAGCGTCGGGGGAGGAGTGTGCATGCATCGGGGGAGAAGAGCTCCCCTGCGAGCGTGCGCTCCTTCAGTGCAGGCCACGGATACAGCCTGAAAACTGTGAGATCGGGTCCGCGGCTTGTACTGAAGGCAGGGTTGGGTGACGGCTCGTGTGCTAACAGAGAGGGCTCTGCGTGCCATAGGTTCGCCATCCCTGCTCTAGATGGAAGGTCTATCCTGACACACAAGGTGCCATTAATTTTTGCCAGGCTATGCACTGATTTTTATGTTGCCAAATAAAGGAGGATAAAATTGTCCACAGGCGATCAAAGTATACCTTTCGTATATATTTACTGGAGAGTGGTGAAAAACATAAAGAAATTTTTGAACGTATATTATTTTAAATGCCGCAATCCTTCCACACATTGTGAGTGGCAGTTTATCCCACATTAATACCTTGGGGGTTGCTTAGATATACAAATATATCATCTGCATATAGGGACAATCATTCTTTGATTGTTTTGAACGTAAGCCCATGTAATTCTGGAGTTTGCAATCAGCCGGCACCTGATGCTTCCTTCACAGTGCACAGGCTGACTGAGAAACCAGCACGCAGCTCCTTCAACTTGATTCACCAGCTTCGTACATCATCACGCTCAGTGCGGAGAGTGTTCTCATTGGTCCCCGCAATGAACGTGATGACATTTTAGCCATTTTTCACCTGGGGTGAAACAAGTTGGGAGGAGCTTTGTGTTGGCTTCTCAGTCAGCCAGCGCTGTGTAGAAAGCATCGGGTGCCGGCTGGTTGCAGCACAGCTCATGCTGTGACTGTAATCAATCGGCTCTGTATAAGGTAAGTATTTTAATAATTCGTTTTTAATTTTTTGCTTTAGTTCTCCTTTAATTACTTCTATCTGTAGTAACTCTGGCACCAGTTTAATTGCTGTTAATAACTTTAGATTAAATTCGGATGGGTCATGCAATCTTCTTCTGTGCTTGGGTTAGCTTTGTGAATCATCACTTTTTGTACCGTTTTGGTGGCCAATTTATTTATTTAATTCTTTTGCATTCAGCATTAATATGATGATTTGACTATGGGCGTCTATTGGATTTGTTCCCCTTTTGTTCACCCTTAGTGCTTGACTCCTAGGGTGCACATGTATTTTAAATGGTTTTAATTTTTTCTGGTTGCTGTGTTGTAATTAATAAAATACTTGTGTGTGCTTAATATTGGATGCTGTTTCATCTTGGTTGTTGGGTTAGCTTCTTTTCTCATACGGCCCTACCTGTCAGTGCATACTATAGGGTTATCCTCCTTGCTTCTTATTTGCCTCCTGCAGATCAGTGTTAACTTCTTCCTTTACAATAATAGCTGAAATCAAGCTTCCTTTCATTGATGCCTCATATGCATCCCAGCAGATCTGTGGAGATGATGTAACCACGTTCTCCTGCCAGTAATTACTAGATGCATTATGTTACCACATTGGATTAAGGATGTAATTCACCAAACAGCGAACTTACCCTCCGGAATTTTCGCATCAGTACGCATACCCGGTTATGCGCTCGCTGATGTCCTGCACGCGGACATCAGCGAACGATTTAAAGGGATTCTAGTCTCGCGAGGTGACTTGAGTCTAGCCTAGTGAGCTTTCACGAGACTGGAATCCCTTTAAAGCGTTCGCTGATGTCCACGTTCAGGACATCAGCGAGCATATAACCGGGTATGCGTACTGATGCGAAGGATCCAGAGGGTAAGTTCGCTGTTTGGTGAATTACTCTCTGGAGATCTGATTTAGTGGGTATTTTTAGGGGGTTATTGGCTAAAGTCTGAGTTGTTTGAGTAAAGGTGTGAGTTTGCCAGCTGAAGACAGTCACAATAGACTGCTATTGTTACAGTCATGCTTTTATGATGAGAATATTGTCTCAGTCACAACTTTACAATGGGAACATTGTCGCAGTTGCGACATTAACATGTTGCTTATTTGCTATGGGAATCCTCTGTTTGAGAATTTGACAGTCAAAATGTCACTTTAGTCAGTAACCCTCTTAGTGTAGAAAAGGTCCCAAATATTATAAGGATACTCTTCTCATTGTTATATCCTGGATATTTCGGTGTTCCGTTCCCAGACAGGTGGGACACATCAGGATCAGTGTCCATTTCCAGAAGTGCCTATTAATTAGCAAACAAGAAAACAAGGGGGGGGGGGAACGGTTAATAGAGGGGAAGAAGTAAGGCCATTAGTATTTCCATACATCATCATCTGAGATTGGGGGGGGGGGTGTCTTATTGGCTAAAGTGAGAATTCGACTGTCGAATTCTCAAGCAGCAGATTCCCATAGCAAATCCGTGACAATTTTCCCATTGTAAAGTTGCAAAAGCGACACTATTCTCATTATAAAAACGAGCCGGCGACAGTAGCAGTCTACTGTGACTGTTTTTTTTTTAGCTGGTGAATTCACACCTTTATGCAACAATTCAGACTGTAACCAAGATCCCCTTGAGTCTCTTGGTCCCGTGTATGGTAATTTCTTGGAGCTTCATGTTATTTATTCTTTCTGCCTGTCTCCATTGGTTTCTTCCAGCCACTCATCTATAGTCTCAGGCAAGGTAAAGAAAAGGGAGTTTCCCTTATGCAATACTTAGTTTTGTCAGAAACTGCAATGATTACTGCAGCTGAGTATTTCTAAGTCGCCTGTTTCACCTCATCCTTTTCTCAGTGTCTTACGCCTTAGCTATAACATGCATCAGTTGGGTTTTCATTGCCTTGATCTCTGCCATCATTGGTTGAATGGAAGACATTGGTCTTCCATTGCAGAGATCCTATTTTCGAATTCCTTAGTGCACTCTCTCATTACTTGGAGATCCTGTCTTAGTAAGCATATGTCAGTTTTCTTATTACTGAGCTGACCAATTTACATATGTTGTGCTCTCTGTTCCAGACAAATTGGATTATCCTCTGGTAGTTTTTCAGAATTTAGGTCAGGATAAGTTGGGTTGTTAGAAGCTCTGTACAATGCATGTACAGCAACCGCCATCTTGGACACTCCTTCTGAGTACAAGTGTATATTTAAACAAAAACATAATACATTATTAAAATTTTACGGTTCCTTGGGTATTTTGATATGAGTTTTTGACATAAAGACTTTTAGCTTGAAATAGGTTAAATCAGTGTCTAAAGTTCAATATACACACTTCATTTTATTCAAATCATTTGCTAGAAGGTTCACTCACATTTGTTAAAAGTAAACTAACTGATAGAGCCACATAAATAATAAATGTTGTGACTGGGCAATCTGGTCATATATGGACCCGTATTGGCATTGTTAACGATTGTTCTCTCTTTAGGTATCACAATTATTGCAACTAAAAATAAATGGTATGATGCCCTTTTAAATAATATTCAAAATTTAATTTTTATGGGTCATCTGAGTTTCCTATAAAAATGTTTTTATGCGATAACAAATGAGTTTAAATTTCCATCCACTTTATTTTCATTATTCCTTGATTCCCACTTCATACTAAATTTTTGGTGAAGCCTGCTAAAATGCATTTTTTGTGTTGCTTTTACTATGGATTTTTAATTAGACATTTTATACTCTTTTGCAGGTGACACATTTTACTCTTGAGCAAATTTGAAAACCAACAAATCAAGTTATTCTGTTTACATGCTTAGGATAGAAGGTAAGCTGTTTCCTTTAACTACCTAAATATTTCATTTAAATGTGAAAGTCAATTATTTTCCATTTTGCTAAACTTAATTTGACTAATTTATGAAGAGTCGAATAAAAATGGTGTAGAAAACGATGGATATTAATCTGTTAAAACTGTCACACTTTGTAGTGTTTTCAGTGCGGTTCCCATTCACTTCAACAGTGATATCTACAGTATATTGCTGATATTCTTCAACAGGAAATCTAATCTCACTGTGTTGGGACCATCACAATAGAGAATGATGGGATCAAAATCAAGCAAACCTTTTAGGCCGTAAAATTTGGAATGCACAGGCAGTATAAAAAAAATATTGCTTTCCGCAATATCAAATTTTTTCCTTTATCATGATTTTACTAGCGTTGCAATAAATATCCCCTTTTATTGTCAAGTAGTTCAGCCCCCACACTGTAAAAAATTTCTAAGGGAAAGCCCTGTTAATTTGGAATCAGTATTGAAGATGCTTTGCATGTTACCATTCTGCAACACTGGCTTTTAATGTGAGCTAAATTTTAAACAGTGTGGGGGCAGGACTGTCTGCTTGCAAGCTGCTCAGGTAGACAATCTACATCTGCCAACAAAAGATAAAATGGACTTTAACCCTGGCTGGGGCTGCCCACAGTTTAGACATACTGGCAGGAAAATATAGTCAGAAATTGGCTTTCATTTACAGAATACATTTAAAGAAACTATAATATAGAAAAATAAACCTTATGAAAAAGGTGAAAAAAAACCTTTGAGTGCTATTTTCTCAATATCAACCGAATGCTATCACATATTATGTTATATATGTGAGGTATTTCTTAATGAGTAAACACAGCAGTGCTACAGTTACTCCTCCCCAAGCTCAAAGATAGAAAGGGTGGAAATTATCTGTGTATTCCCACCATAACTAATCACGTACTACAGGCTCAGTATTAGGCCCTATTCTGTTATCTGTCTTCTCTAATTTCAGTTATGAAGAAATTAACTCGATAGAGAACTGTGTGTTTTTTTTTTGTTGTTGTTTTTTTTAATGGAAGTTGTTAATTTAGAGGTGTCACAGGGTTAGCAGTAATTATTTATTACTCAGTAATACACATACACTGGGTACCATGGAACTGAGACACCACTGGAGGTGCCATAAAAAATCCAGACCCCTTTACGCCTCTGGAGAAACTAAGGTGTACTGGAACATGATATCAAGAACAAGGAAAGTGAAACAAGAACTGAAGGAAGTGGAGTTGGTGCAGGGTCTAAGGAGCCCCTATCTTCACTCTTAACTCCTGCAAGCGGGTATGGCCTTTGAGTCAACTCTTCACTGGGGGAAGCTGGCTGAAAAACTGAGGTATCATTGGTGGAGTCACAGGAATTGCTGAACCGTAAAACTGAGGAGTTTGTGAAAAGTAGGGTGGTGGCTCTTTAACATGCATAGTCTCTTGGTGCAGCATTACTGAAGTACTCATGGCAGGAAACACTGAAGTTGCACTGTGATGCTGGCTGCAGAACTGACACTCAGAGAAGCTGGCAATCCTCGCTACAGATTAAAGCCAAGCAAGACTCTAATTACAGAACATATATGCACAAGAAACTCCACAGCAGGGTGCCAGGTGCCTGGAAAAACAACCAACACAGAGCACAACTGGACATCCACGCTTGAGCTTTGCAGCTAGACAGCACTGCCCTTTTGAATTACCTTTGCTGATGTCAGCTGAATCAGATTTGTTCGCTACCCAGCACCAAAAGCTCTTTAATAAGAGCAGTGAGACTATGATTAGATCTCTTTGCCGAGGAAATAGTTATTGTGAATTTAGTAAGAGCTTAAAAGGGGCTTGGATGCCATTCTTCAGAATATTTCAATTTCTAGGTACTAGAATTCTGGAGCTGGGTTTCTTGATCCAGTGAATTATTTTGATTGACATATTTGGAGTGAAGAAGGACATTTTTTTTTTTTCATAAAATGAAAATGTTTTTTGCCTTGTGATTTTTTTTTTTTTTTTTTTTTTTTTTTTTTTTTTGGCTTTCACTGCATCAACATTACAGAGTCTGAAATGGATGAACTCATCAAAAGCCAGAAATCTCAGCGGTCTTAGATCAGAATATGGCCTGCTTTCAAACCTGTTCCTTTAAATTTTCTTGTATATGGCTGTCAATTGTCTCTTAGATTTATTGATTGCCAGATCTCTGTGAGCATTTCTCTCTAACTTGTTTTTAAACAGGGAATCATAAAGATTTGGTTTATGAATGGCATAGTTTTGCAGTTTTATGAGATTATCTATGCTTTTTATATATTTCACTTTTGTTGTTCTGGTTTCTAACATAAGGCCTGGAAGAGCAACAAAAATAAGACCTATTGCCCTTGGCTGAATACCTTGTTTGGTGGTTATTTATAGAAGTGATTTATAAATATATATAAAACTGAGCTCATTTTTAATAGAGGACATTTCATTGTCTTCTGATCCTCCCTTTATGGACTTTATATTAAAAGTAATTCTTCCATGTGATGTGTGTTTTGATGTCATAACATTTAAATATATACCTAAATGCATCATTATTATTAATACATTTTACTCTTCTTAGGTATCTAGTGAAATGTTGGGGATGTATAGTATTGACATGCAATTATGCTGGTTATTAATATTTTTCAGAGTAAAGTAGCAGAATTTAAACAACCCCTACCCAAACAGCTTTCCATAGACATGACTGCAAGTAGGTATGGCATTTGACAACAAGTGAACCATCTAAATTAAATAGCTTTCAATGGGCAAACGCTATTAAAGTCAAAAAGGCTGAATATCTGCTATTTGCTTGAAGAAATAATTTAAGTCCGTATTTTCCGGACTATAAAGCGCACTTTCTATGAGCACCTTTTAAGCAATCTTGGTTCATATATAAGGCGCACCGGACTATAAGGCGCAGCACATTACCAGTAAATAAACCATAGCTCAGACCGCAAGTCAAATTTTATTCAACTTATGTCAGGTTCATATATAAGGTGCACGGGACTATAAGGCGCACTTTCTATTTCTGAGAAATTCTCAGCATTTTAAGTGCGCCTTATAGTCCGGAAAATACGGTAGTTGGGTAAAGAGTTTGTTGGGGGGTGAGGTTGGCATTCCACAGACCTCTGGAATGTCTGGATCCAACATGAGTTCTCCAGCATATGCATTCAGTTAAGCATAATTGGATTAACTATGAGAACCTGAGTAAACACAAGCCAGAATAAGATATTACATTACTTTTTAAGGTAATAAGCCAACACCAATTCATATCGTAGGAAAAAATTACTGTCCTTCAACAGGTTATTCCACCTTCATCAGTTTTTTACATTGCTTTTAAGGAAGAGGAACCTGTGTTGTTAATAAGTTTCATACAGGTGTGGAGGTTGATGGTTTTTCTTTAAGTCAGTATGTACATGTTACTCTTCTTTGAATTCTTTTTCCCCCACCCCCCTTTTTTTTTTCTTGGTCTCTTACATTGCTGAGACTAGAGAGGGCTGCAATATTTTAGTACTTAATGGATGTATTGTCACTGCACCCTAAGTAATTTTTGAAAACTGGCCATTATTGCGAATATTCTCCACTGTCCCTACCCAACCCAATGTGTATACACTCTCTTCTCTGTGTGGGTTAATGCAGTCTTGCAGTCCTAAAGCCTTAGAAATTTTCTTGCAACCATTCATTAACTTATGTAGTTTAGCTACTTTTTTTAAGAGGTTCTTTGTGGCTCTCTTACTTTTCTGGTATTCTATAATATATTTAGTAAGGTTTAATTTGACTCAGCTGGATTCAGTCAGCTGGATCTAATTATCCATTACATTTGTGGGCAGTTTCGTGAGTAAGGACATAGTAGCTTTTTCTTATGCTTCAATAAATGAGTTAATTTGAAAACTGATGTTTGTGTTTATTTAGAATCTCTTTTTCCAATACTGTATTTTCAGAAGATGTAAAACCATTCAATGTGACAAGCATGCAGTAAATGGGGGACTCTGGAGAGAGTGACTATTTACGCCAGTAAATACATTTATATCTAAGAAAATATTTACAAACCTATTTAGACTATAGTATCTCATTTCACATTGGCTAAATAACAGTCAATGTTGTTTTTATCCTTAATAATGATTTTTATTGAGGATGCACAGTCATCATATTTATATTTGTTCTTTGTAGACATTCTAAGTGGTTTTGCTTGCATTTTTTATATACTATCACTTCTGTTATGTGTTCAGTTAAGTATTATGTTGGATGGATACAGAAATATCAAGTGATATCACTGGAAAAGCTCAGTCAACATTGCTGGATAGAATAAACGTAGAATAAAGATGTTTACTGCTTGCAAAGTCGTTTTCCTTATTTGTCAGGGAAAATGGGTGCTTGAATATTTTGTTCTGAAGCTACAGAGAGAGTTCAGAGAGACATTGCCATAAAAAGGCATAACTGTACAGAGCAAGACCATCACGGAATAACTTGGAACAACAGTGGGTTTGTTCTTGGAAACCCAGCAAATGTATCCTCTGGGAAAACTTGACTTGTAAATTATACACACTGTTGCATATTCTGTATATTTTCACATTTGTTTTAAATCAAATCATAAAATTGCTGCTTGCAAATCTCGGCATAGGTGTTCTGTATCATTAGCCATTTGAAGCTTCCTACTTAGCAAATTTTTTAAAAGGAAAAGTTAAACTTGCAGAAGCAAGTGCTTAATGAAGATACATTTAAAAAGCAGTAAATGACATCATTGAAAATAATCTTAGCATAATAAATAATGAAATATTTATTTCATTATTCATTATTTTCAATGACATCATTGAAAATAATATAGATTATAAAAAGAAATACGATATTATAAGCACATAAAATTACTTTTAAAAGTATTTCCCCAGGTACTTGGCTTTTCCTTTAAGGGATGTGCATGTGCTTGTCAGCGAGTGAATGATGACTTGCTATTTTAGGCTGATAATTAGTTAGGAAAGTGTCCCTAAAGCTAATGTTTCCCTATATAGTAGGTCATTCTTGTAAGTTAGGGTATTTTTATGTAGTTTTTTTCTAAGTTGTTTTTGGAGTAAATATGGATTATGGGAAGAGGAAACTGTCTCATTGACACTATGGGGCATATACTATAAGACCAATTTGACAATTTTGATTTACTTCACCCCATTTCGCTGTCCATTTTTGTTTCCCTGTATTTTTCCCTGATTTACAAAGGATTGATAAAAATGTTTCCCCACTGAAATAAATCTTTACTGATCAATATCATTATGTTAACAATGCTTTTTCTATGAGGGTTTCTTCCATTACAGATCTGTATCAATCTCTTCAATGATCTCTTCAATGAGAAAATATTCTGGACTTAGGCTAAATGACAAGACCATCTCCATTAGGGAATAATGAGTTTAGGCCAGCCTGAGGGTGAAGAATTGTTTTGGGAGAAAAATTTGTTTTTGAACAGTTTAGTAAATAGGAGAAGTCGGTAATATTGTTAAATAGCATTTCATCCTTGGTAACTTAAACTCCACATAGATAAACCATATTATTGCTGTACATTGGGGTGTCAAAATTAAAAACTTAGATAAAGTGCAGCATGTGCTGTTTACTGGCTCAGGCCAGCTTCAGTTGACATTGGTATTTTCTCATGGGCCAAATATATACTGCAGGCCAGGGTTTGACACCCCTGCTGTACATTAATAGTTTTAACTTGTCATTTAATTATAGTTAAATTTGTTTTCCTTTTTTTATTTTATAAATTAACCCGGAACGCTTTGCTAATTTACTCTTATTGCAATATGTGTTATTCTGCAGTTCTGTAGGCAGTCCAAAGAGTCATTCTACCTGCTGTTAATGAAATTCCCGGTGAGGGACTTTCTTGTCCAGCTAGAATCTGATCGTTGGACACCTGGACCTCCACCAGTCATTTATTTTATAGCTACCTTAAAGCCCTACAAAAGAGGAAAATTATATTTGCATCTTTTAAAGCATTATAATGCTGCTGGTACTTCCAGTAATTCAGTGGTGTATTCTCGGGGTTTTTTTGGACTGTTTTTGCTGCATATGGAAAACCTTACAGCCTCTGAGAACCCTTATTGCATATATTATATCAGATGTGATATATCACAATAAAGTCTGCACAAAGGTAAAGGACTGCACATAGGAACTGTAAGATTAGCACACCCTATTTTTTGCCTGGTTCACACTAGTGTATTGTGTGCAGCGTATTTAAAATAAAAATTCTCCAAAAAAACAGCAGAGAAAATCCATAGAGAACAATGCTAATGGAAGAAAAGTGTTCACACTAGTGTATTACGCTAGAACGCTGCCTGATCTATATCTTTGGGCGCACGGAATGCAGCGTATTTATGTGACTACATTAGTTTCAATAGGAATTTAACAATTGCGATCACACACAGTGTAAAAATGCGCTGTGTTTCCAAGCATGTGATATTTAGTAATAGTAAAAAAGCAGAGAAAAACAGCTTATGAAAATTCGCCTATAAAGAAAATCCTCTTCAAATCAGGAATAGATTCAACTGAATCCAAGTGAAAAGTAGGAGACATTAGAGAGCATTTTTCTGTATTGTCCTTTCAGTAGCTGCTAATTGAATGTCGACAATACGCTAGTGTGAACCTAGCCTAAATGTATGGTGAAGATCGGCACATGGGCAGTATCAAAGAATAGTGGGTTCCTATAATAACTTTGGATCCATGATACAGCTCTTTTATGATTTTCATAATTCTTATCTGGTCATTGTATTGGCCTTTTATTCTGGGTGTTTATTATATCCTTCAAGATTGTTTCATTAGTATTATCTACTGTGATCTTCACTGTTTCCTTAAATATTCTCCTTAATTTAGTTTTCAGGCAATAGGTTATTTTATATTGCTTTCAAATATACTAACACTGACAACTGATTCTGTCCATTTCAAATAGCTAAGTACATAACGCTGCAAACAACGTGTTCAGGTCGACTTAAGGAATGTTTGTCTCTTTTTATCCATAGATTACAGTAGTTTGTAATAAAAAAGAGTTGCACAATGCGAGAGTACAAGCTCGTGGTCCTTGGTTCAGGTGGTGTTGGAAAGTCTGCTTTGGTAAGTTAACACCGATACTGAATTTTATTAAAGACTTGTTTTTTTTTTAAAACTCTTCAAGTATACCTAGAAACCTGTGTTAATCTTATGAAGGTACAATGTATTGTTATAATAAATAGGTTTAATTTCATCAAAGTTGAAATAACATCAGGAAAGCTGGAGAAAAATGACATCAGTTGAGCAGTATTTATAAATGTCAAATGAAATGAATCCTTATAAATCCTCTGCATCACTCACCAATGGTAGTTAAGTGAGTGTTCCCTAATGAGGATGTAAACATGCCTCATGAATTGCTAATGAACACATAATGCTCATGCAAATAGCTTCCACAGTGCTCAAAACAATTTGCTTGTATCTACCCTCATCCCCATCATCCCCATCACACAGCTCTAACATGCTATGAGCTGTAGGTTACCCCCACAAAGGTAGCTAAACAAGTTGGCTGAAAATTTCCAACTCGCCATTTGTGAAGCTGGTGCTAGAGATGCTCATTGTATGTATAATTTTATTTATAAAGTGCCACAAACATATGCAGCGTTGTACAGTTTGGTGATAAAAATAGAATGCAGAAATGGGAAAGTGCATAAACAATACAGTATGAGATCACAAGGATACATTACTTTAAGTGCTATGTTGAGGTTGGAGGTCCCTGCCCCGTAGAGCTTATAGTCTAAATTGTGCTGTGGAAGGGTGTTTGCCTTTTCTTAATAGGCACTTGTGGTGAATCCACTGGGGCTGATTTAGGTTAGATGAGTTTATTGTCACTGAGTAGTACATGTATACAGTTAGGGCCAGAAATATTTGGACAGTGACACAATTTTCGCGAGTTGGGCTC
>WMED01005499.1:0-10818 GCA_019650415.1 Pipa parva
CCATGGGTCATAGCAAATTTCATAATTGTTGGCCCAAAAACTGTCCTTGACTTATACACACGATCGACTTACACATGAGTGTATATGGTAATTTTGATGGTTACATCAATGTTGAGACTTCAAAGAAGTGTTGTTTTGTCTGTGCATTTTTTTTTTTTTTTTGCAGAAGCCACATAAGTCTATGACAATTTGTGCCCCAAATTGATTTGTTACTATGATTGTGTCAGCTGAGTTTTTGGTGAGAATTTTGTGTTACGTTTTGTGGAAAACAGTCAAGAAAAAAAAACTATTAATAACAAAATGATCTTGCCCAGGTATAGTCAAATGAAGTATGCAGTCTGCAGACCTATAGGTTTTATATATTTACAGTGTATATGGAAGTTATTATAAGTTATGCATACTAGTTATATTTTATTCCAAAATCCCCAGGGCAGAATAGGATTTCCCCTACATGTGTGGTATGGTAACTAAAAGAAAAGGGGATTTAACAAACAATACTTGTTTTTTTGTAAAATGTACTTTTTCTATAAAAAAAAAAACAATTAAAAAATAGCAATTTATAGTAAAGAAAAAAATATAAACGACCCATAGCATGTTAAAGGCAAACCTATATTTTTCCTGCAAATCATATTGCTTTTCCTGTAATAATCATAGTCAAACAAAAAAAACTGCAAAATGCTTACAAATCAGCAAAGTATGAAGATATAATCTACTAATCAGATGGCAAGAAAAGGGTTAAGATTTCACCACCAACATATGATAAGTTTTGGAATTTTCTGGATTTGGAGGTGATGTTAAGTCATTGGTTGGTTTAATACCAGTGTGATTGTTTTCTAATAAGAAGAGACATTTCTGATTAGGATTTAAAAAAAATATATGGGGGTTGATCCAATCTAAAGGCATAGCAAGACTGCACCAACAAGATAGGGAAACATGTTTTTCATATTTCAAGGTCCTGCTTGCTGGTGTATTCCTTGGAGTTTAACTCAGGCAATTACAGTGTCTATTTAAAAAAACAGCTCAACACCTGCAAGTTGTCAAACAAAGAACGAATGAATGTGGGCTAAACTATTGAGTACTTAAAGTCCTACTAAAACTGGATGACGGTATACGAATTTATAGATGAGCATTATGCAAAGGTTTATTTTCCATATTAGAAAGGGCCTCCGCTATACAGTAAGCGTTTTTATTTTTATGTATAGCTATGTTATTTTACTGTTCATTATAAATGGTATTATATGATTATATATTATGATAATCTTAGACATAAAAAAAATGGTTTGGTATGAAATAAATTCGGGCAAGATGGTTAGAAAGGGCCAGTCTATAGTAATCACTCTATTCCCATTCTACCGCAGATAATTCTAGTAATCTGACAGTTATGAAGGCTGGAGAGAATTTACTTCTTAAATGAAGGGTGATAAATCTAAAAGTATAAGAAAAATACACAAATAATATGGGAACAGCAGCAGTGTCCATAATGTTAGTCCTCTTCACCACCAATGGCAGTGTAATAAAAATTCTATCTTTAAAGGGATATCATTACCAGAAAAAAAAAGAAGCTCTTGCCTGTTTCTTAAAACAATATATACTATTTAGTAATGTGGATTAACACTGGAAAAAAATTAATTTACTTCCAAAAATGTTTCAGTACCTTTTATGCTTGCATCATGGATGATTTGCCTGCTGCTTCTTCACTATCAACACTGAAATTCATCTCACTTTACGACTGATGCAAAGCTATCCTTATATGGTAACTAATATAGTCCCATAGCCTGCACACAGACTATGCCAAGACAATGAGAGAGATCTGGGGATACTTGAGGTCTATAGAATAAACAACAGCAATTAATTCTAATAAGCAGCTTTCAAAGCTAGCATATCACTTTCATCTTCAGTAGACCGATCGATTCAAAATAAAATTATGTAACTTAAATAATTATATCATTTTTAAGTTATAGCAGCTCCTAGTTAAAAGAAAGTGAGACACTCTGCAGTGCATATTTAGAGAACTGTAAGTCACCAAGGTGCATAGTTTGTTACAATTCATTATCATATGGGGCAGTGTGGTGGCTCAGTGGTTAGCACTGCTGCCTTGCAGCGCTGGGCTCTGGATTCCATCTGCATGGAGCTTGTATGTCCTCTGGGCACCCCGATTTCCTCCCACAATCCAAAAACCATATACCTGTGTCTGTCTATGTGTGTGTGACCGAATAGGGAAATTAGATTGCAAGCTCCACGGGGCAGGGACTGAAGTGAATGACAAATCTCTGTAAAGCGCTGTGTAATATAGTAGCACTATATAAAAAATTAATAAATAGAAAAAAATAAACTAATATGTCCAATAGTGCTTCTTTTCTAGTGGGGGTTTAATAAACTACCCCCTGTGAAATTTTCCTATGAGTTGTCCAAAAATTGCTTCCCTTTTACTAGGTATTTTTTTAGCCTTCTAAGAAGTAATCGTTTGCCGACAGTGTAGTTGCAACAATACAAAACTTTAAGAAATTACTCACTAGCAGAGAATAATGCTAACATGTACACAAAAGTATCAAAACAACAAAAAAAAAGGAACACATTTAAAGCATTCTGGTAAAGACCCCACATGTTTCATCAGCAGTGTGCAAAACAAATTGCACAGTTAAACACTTAAGATATAAACTATACCTGAAAACACACTGAGACTTAAATTATGTGTTAGACTACCATTAACTAACAGTTATCACCTATACTCTCTTATCACTACCATTAACATTACAGCTATCACAATGTATAAGACCACCACCCAGTGGTATAATTCTGAATTGCATGTTCCTTAAAATAAAAAACTTTCCGTCATTGTTCTTACAATAATTACTTATTTATAGAATGGCAACACCTTCTGAAAACACAGTATATGATATAGCTCCAAAAATCTGTTACAATGGGGTATAAAGAAACAAAAGAAATAAAAACCCTTCCCATAAGACATAGTAAATAAATATAAAATACATTCAGTTTAAAGACACAAGTCTGAATTTGCTACAGACAAAACACCATTCTTTACATAATTTGCTCATTAACTGTTAAAAGTTTCATACTTCAATAACATTTTGATGAAGCCTAAATGAAAATATATATATATATATATATATATATATATATATATATATATATATATATATATATATATATATAAAGAAAAAGGAAAACCAAACCTTGATTGATTAATTATATCAACCCAAAGTGCACAGTAAAGGGGTCATCCAACCATGACAGTTTGCAACTGTTTTTATTTCTTAATTATTTTGTGGTGATTTTTTTTTTTTTTTAGATCATTCGACTTTGTTTTTCTGTATCTTTTCATCATTAATCATTTTAGTTGTCAAGGATCACTGATCCTAATCAAACCAGTTTATCAATAAATTTGTTAATTCTTTGATTTCAAATTAATTTTTCATTCATCATTTTTCAGACTTGACTCTGTACTGCTGCCCTTCCAAGTCTGTATCTCAGCAGCTTGCTAGGATGTACAAGAAAACTATTTTAATATAAACAAGAAACAAAAAGTTCAGAGCAAAAAGTTATGAAAATGTAAAAACAGAAAAAAGTAAATAAATACCAATTACAAACTGCCTTACAATGTCACTACCTATAAAACACTAAAAATGTTTCCAAGGTGAGCAATACCATTTAATGATAACAATCCTAAGATTATATCTTTCTGCTTACTCAGAACCGCAGCACACTACCATAAGGATTATTAGCTGAAGTCCGAATTGTTGCGTAAAGGTGTAAATTCACCAGCAAAAGACAGTCACAATAGACTGCTACTGTCGCAGTTGCATCTTTATAATGAGAATATTGTTGCAGTCACTAATTTACTATGGAAATATTGTCGCAGTTGCGACTTTACAATGGGAACTTTGTTGCGGTCTCAGATTTGCTATGGGAATCTGCTGTTTGAGAACTCAGTCGAATTCTCACTTTAGTCAATAACCCACCATGCCTTTATTTTCAGGTCTAGCCAAGAAACAGAATAAATTCTTTTTATGATACAAAACAGTACAGATTGTGGACTAGGTACATTACTCTCTACAATGTTGTTAAACATCATTGTTCAATAAATCAAAACTAGGTATAAAAAAAAAGAAAACGAAAAAATGTATTTATCATTTATAAATATATCTCATTCAAGTACTGTCCCAAATGCCTCCAATTATTAAATATTATTATAAAAAGTCTGTGGTAGCTTGGGCAGGACAGAGGAGCAAAACAAATGTTTCAACAGGGCCAGGCCTGCATACAGGATAACTATTGATCTATGCCTTTTCCAGGCATCTAGATTTAGATCTAGATTTGGACAATTTAGATCTAGATCCTAGAAGTCGCATGGAGAGTGTGCATGTGATCAACGCATCCTCCCTGGATGACATCCACGCTCTCCCATGTGACTTCCAGGAAATGCCAATGCGGAGCTTCACTAGGAGCGCAGCTGGAAAGGAATGCGCTCCTGAAAGGGATCGCCTTATTCAGATGCCGTAGAGTCTCCGGCAGTGTCTTAAGATGGGGTATGCAACGTGGAAGTGCTGTATAGCACTTCATTACAGGTAAGAATTTAAAAAATTTTTAAAAAACAACTGATAATAAATTGTATTTAATAAACTATGGTAATTAGCATAAATAAATGTTTTGTTTTTTTCAGCTGGACTGCTCCTTTAAAGAGAGAACATATTTGTAATTGGGGAGACCAATCAATACAAGATTTTCAGTGGTCTGTTTCTGTGGACAAATGCACTAACATTTGTTGAAATTCGGGAAGTAACTAGCTTGGATTTCCATTCAAGGCTCACAACTTACAAAAAAAAAAAAAAAAAAAAAGTAGAAAAAAAAAACTGGGCCATGAAATTACAGATTGTGCCAATAAGAAGACTGGCAACCTCAGAGAAATGTACATTTACCTAAAGAGACTATAGAAAGACATAGAGGGGATTAAGGTAATGCTCCCTGGGAAACACATGCAAATGATCGAGCCTTTTTAAATAAAAGGGAATCCCTACAATATACCATTTTCCCAAGCCTTCTCAGCTATTCTCAGCCCACTGGGAATTTAGAGTAACACACAAGCTTATGCTGGCATAGGACACAACATTTGGACATATACTTTTCCAGATTAGTAGGCCTCATCAGCAAAGGGCTCATTGTTCTGGCTCCATTAAGGGGTAAATGGCACCCTTAATGATGGACAATGTGAAATGAAGAATTTCGGAGCACTAAGAGGTCAAAAAGCAGCTTGTGTATACAACCTGGCTTGTGGGTCAACACTAAGCAAAAATCGGCATGTCCAAATTTGTAATTCAATCATGAAGTGCCATCTTTTTTGTCTCTTTCAAGATTCAGTCTGACATTTCCATAACCCTTCAGAGTGATGAAACTGCAGCATTAAGTTCATTCAGAGACTTAAGGTAATACCTCCATGGAAGATATAAATGACACTCAGCCTATGGCAAAGCCACAACACAAGCTTTAAGGTGGCAATGGCATGCTGACAGCAGCACAGGTCACTTTCTCACAACTAAATTGGCAGTGGGAGGCATCCAGGAGTTGCTCAATTTACACAATGGAAACTCTACTTCCTCCACAGAGATTTGCTTATTTGGGGGATGAAAGATCCCTTCACTTATTCGCTGTATGTGTGTAACTGTGTGTGTTTGAGATACTTTCCCTTTAAATTTAAATAAACATTTCCTACAGCAGTGTGGTGGGAAAAAGAAATCATTGAGCAACTTCAAACAACAATAAGGGCAACCAAATAAACCAAATGAAGATTTGCACAATTCACAGACTTCTTTACAGATAAGAAATAATTGAAGTGAAGCGCTCAGAAGTACAGATCAGATTTCACACAGGGCTTCACTGATCATTAGGACCCACAGTATAGGTTTTCCACTAATGAGTAATCATTGAACATTTATAAACAAACTGTATTCCTAAATAACGCTGTCAGCATTCCATCACATTGTTTAGTCTTTAAAGTTTAAAAAATAAAAATAAAAAAGCGATAAGCAGGTTTTACCATTAATAAGTCTGTGACTTTGTCGTACAGCTACAACTGGAAACTTATCTGTACATGGGAAAAACACAGCTAGCCAGACTTAACCTATGACTTACAGTTAAGTCATTTAAGTAAGGGTGCTTTTAATAGTGTCCATTTTACTTTTGGCAGAAGGCCAGTCTTTTTCATCATTTGTGTTTGGTTGTTCAGTCCTATTCATAACATTTAATGCGCAATCAGAAACTCTGCCAAAAACAAGTAGCAGCACTTGAAACCTGTTATTTGTGCTATTCAAAAAGCTTGACCTTGGGATGCCATTAGCACTGAGGACTGTGGGTTATTTTATTTTTACACTGAAAATCTTTATCAAGCATTGAGAGGGAGCTGCCATATTGTTCCACAATAAGCTATTAAATTGCTACTGTTAAAGTCCAATTATTCTCATGCTTAAAGGTCCGCTAACAGTAATAACAGAAAAACAAAACACTGGCATGTCAGTTATTTTAGCCCCCCAAAATGACCTGTACAACCAACTGAATAACTTTCAGTGTTTTGGGGATGATCATCTCTTGGCAAGTGCTAACATCCTATATTTCCTAAATAAACAACCCACACCGTTAGCATTACTGCCACTGCTTCCAGCTGAACGTTAAATAATTCACATTCACACAGAGGTCAGAAAGCCTGACAAAGTAAATGTATCTCAAAGGACCAGTAACATCAGAAGATAAATCCCATTTGGATTGGTGTGAGTTATTCTTGCTAAAGACGTTCTCTTTGATGTTGAATTCCTGATTTGTATTATTTTAAGTTCATTTCTCTCCATTTTTACCTGTTAAATAAACAAAGCTCCTTCTAAACTAATAGTTTACCATGGAACTTTGGATAATACATATTCATGAATTGTCCCAGATAATTTGTCTGCAATAAGCAGAGAGAAAGAAAGAAACACAAACCAATAAAAATCAGGGATTTAACTTCCAAGTTAACATTTTCACATGTACTGCACAGGAATATCTGCCATGCCAATCCAAAGAGCAATTTTATGTATATACTGCAGATAGCAGTTTTCATTTTTGATGGTTTTTAAATAATTTACAGTTGTTCTAAATCCCCTTTTGTTCACATTTAGGCTAGGTTCACACTAGCATATTATGCACATAATAATACACTAGTGTGAATTTTAAAAATGCAGCTCAACGAAAGCAGATAGTAATTAACCAGTTCCGGACACACTAGCGCATGACACGCATACGCTGGGTCTGGAACGCTGTGTATTGCATTTTGGCCAGCAAATGATATGCCGCGCACAAAATGCGACCACACAGGAAATGCTGTGAATGCCGAGGGAGCGTTCACACTGTCGCTAGTAAGAACAATAGAGAAATACACCGGAGCATTTTTTTTTTTTTTTCTTTTTTAATTCACACTAGCGCAGGGATCAGCAAACTTAGATGAGGAGGGAGCTAATTCGCTCCCTCCTCCAGCGGCGACAATTTTTTTGTGAGCCGCAAAGTGGGAGGAGCGCACTCTCCCGACCACATAACCTGCCGACGGTCAATCAGAAATGGGATTGGAGGTCATGAGTGGGGCTTCAGAGGTGCGCTCCGAGCCACAACAAGGTGGCTAAGGAGCCACATGTGGCTCACAAGCCGCACTTTGCCAACCCCCTGCACTAGCGTATGATGTGCTGCGCATCATATGTTAGTGTGAACCTAGCCTTAAACAATTCTCTATGTCCAGGGTTAGAGATAATCTAACAATTAGGCGATGCTTTTACGTAGATAATGGAGGAGGGCTAATGCAGGGCCTAAACAGCGATATACTTCTAAAACTAAAATAATAAAATAAAATCAAGTTTTGAAATAACTGATTTTCTGGTTGCCATGTGTCAGTGACAACAAACAAACAAAAGATGAAGCAAAGCAGACAGGCAAGTGATTAAAAGATATAAAAAATAAAGACCGATTGCAAGATTCCACCATCTGCAGTATAGTTAATATTAATTATATAGGAAAATCTCTCCCAGCAGTAGAATTTTCTGATATGTACATGGAGGAAAATGAATGTATATGTATATATGATTAGACATATTCATTTATAAGTCTGCTTTTTGGTTTCACAGGGAAATTAGCTCACCCACACGTATGATGGGATTATATGATTATTTTCGGCTTCAAAATAACTTTTGGAATTTGCGTCTGGCAAATGATCAGTAAAAAAAAAAAATAATAATAATATTTGTTATTTTAAAAGGGCTGAACTACCAAATGCTTATGTTGTGCATCTGATGCAATTCTAGCTATTTTTAATTTAAATAAAAAAACTTTGTAAACTATATTCATTTGGCTAAAAAAGTACAGTTTGCTTTTATCTTAGACCAGCGGTCGGCAAACCGCGGCTCGCGAGCCGCATTTGGCTCGTTGGCCGTGGTGTGCGGCTACGAGCTGTCTTGCCTTCCCACCCGCCCCTGGCCTTTGATGTCTCTTCTGATGGGACGTCAAAGGTCATGTGATCGGGACCATACTTGCTCCTCCCCCTTTGCGTCTCCCAGAGGAATTTGCAAAGGTGGAGGAGGGAGAGAAATGGCTCCCTCTTCTGCGGAGATTGCCGACCCCTGTCTTAGACCGTAAACATTCAAACCTAAGTAAAATGACTGCAGCTTACAACAGGCATCTGATCATACACTGTTTACAACACACGTGGTTTTAAAGAAACCTGGTTGGAAGAATGAATAGGTCCAGTTTGTCAAAATTAAAAATGAACCCTATGATTAATCACATTTTCCCAGTGGAAAAAAAGATGAAATATAACTAATTGCACTTGCCAAATAGCTTTTCTATAATAAGATAGCATTAAAAGAGGATCATTCACGTATCTTCAAGAGAATTGTCAGATTAATTGGATTAGAGCAGTGATCTCTTTATCTGTATTTATTCCGTTCATCACGTTAACAAAAGTCAAATATAAAAGAACAGATTTTACAAATGCTGTACTTAAAACACTAATTTACAGTAACTATAGTGAAACTGAGGCTGTAATGCATAAAGAAGGCGTTTTTGGGTACCAACACTGACAAATCATCAATGCTCAGTAAATAGTAAGATTTAGGTGGTTATTCACTAAGGTGCAAATTCGACTGTCGAATTCTCAAACAGCGGATTCCCATAGCAAATCTGCGACAATTTTCACATTGTAGAGTCACGACAATTTCTTAAAATTAAGATTGCGACAGATTTACCATAATAAATTCTTGACAGTGACAATATTCTCGTTATAAAGATGTGCCTGCGACAGAAACAGCCTATTGTGACTGTCTTTATCTGGTGAATTCGCACCTATATGCAACAATTCAGACTTTAGCCAATAACCCCCCTTAGTCCTTTATGGCCCAATGGTTGAGCTAGCTCAGCTCTGTGTCATTTTCAGTCATTTAATAGATTGGGCTTGCACACAAGTATTAAATGATTTAAGATTGTAATGTTTAAAGTTAGAAATTAAATTTTATGCCTAATCTTTCTAAACTCTCGCTGCTGCTCTAGACTACAGGAGAGTGTGGCAATGATAAATGCATTACACTTCACCATGTCTTAATGAATTTCATATTGTAAAAAAAAAAAAAAAGACTGTTAGTTGTGAGCTGGCAAAAAAAGAGTTGGGAGAAACTTAGTGAAGTAACAGTGAAAAGACATTCTGGTGAGATAGAAGATAACAATGGATCTGCAATTAGTAAATGGATAAATAATAAACTCATACTATAGCTGGGAAATAAAATAACTGTACAGCAGTTAAATTGGGATATTGTGTGTTACTGGTCAGGTCATTCAATGCGAAACTGGCTACAAAACAATCTAGATTTTCTTAGAAGTGTCCTAAGTGATGGGCTTGCTAAAAAGAACAATAAAACCAAAAAATTACAAATAAATCAAATGCATTAACAGGTACTCTATATTCAATCTGTGCTTCCAAAGATTCTAATATGGGTACATAAAGTATGATATTTAGCTTTAAAAACTGGGCTTTCTGGCTCACTTCTTAAATATGTATTATCTAAAAAAGTGGTGCCCAACCTACGGCACGCGACGTGGTGCCATCCGGCCCGCGGCCCAAATTCCAAATTGTTGCCTATAAGTGTGAATTCGCCGGTTAAAGACAGTCGAAATAGACTGCTACTGGTGCAGTCCCGTCTTTATAATGAGAATATTGGCGCAGTCGCAACTTTACTATGGAAAGTTGTTGCAGTTGTAACTTTAAAAATTGTCGTGACTTTGAAGAGGCCAGTGACACGCGTGTCGCAAATTTATATGGCCCCCAGGCCGAAAAAAAAGGTTGGGCATCACTGATCTAAAGCACCATGGAAAACAACAGGATTGACTGGGGTCTGTTGAACAACATGACTGCTATCATGAAAGGTACAAACAGACAGAAAGCAATAAAAATCCTGAATTTAACTTAAAAGATAACATTTTTTACAAGTGGTATATTTAAATAACTGCCATGCCAATCTAAATGGGAATTTTTATATTGTTGGCTGTTACTCGCGTTCCCATGTAAAGTTGTGGATTTTCCCAAAAGAAAGCTGTGGTTTAAATATTAGCTAGAGTTTGAAACATGACCTGCAATTATTTTCAATGTACCGGTAATCTATGTTCAAAAAACTAACTAAAGAAAGTAAAATTAAAAAGAAAGAAAATCTAAAAGTGTAGAAAAACAATGTTAAAAGGTATACAAATAACCAAAATCAGAGCCGGCTCTGGCTCTATTGGCGCCCTAGGCGCCCCCCTCCA
>WMED01005500.1:2259-13354 GCA_019650415.1 Pipa parva
ATTGCTTATGCAAGTAGTGCTAGATTTGTTGTTTTTTTCTGTTTTAATACTTTGTTGAGAGTTCTGGCTGTTTGCATACTTTGTTGCTGGTTTTGGCTCATGAAGTGTACAGTATATTAGGTGATTTTGGCCTCACCAATACAGTTTCCCAAAGGAATGAATGGTTTATGCAAGAAGTCTCCAATAGTTTTGAGAAATACTGGCTGCTTTAAAATAGGTAAAAAAAAAAAAATAGCAAAATGATGATGGTGAAATTGGGACCTTGGTGAAGAGAAATATGGGGCACACAACTAAAGACAATGGCACCTTGGAAACTTCTATTGATTAAAGGTGTGCATCCTTTCTTTCAACACATAAAGGACAAAGTAAAAGGACACATATTGACATCCTCAAAAGTTAAATTAAGAGGGGGACAGTGCTGCACGTAATGATGAGGTCATGATCATGACATCAGATGACAGTGATGTGATGCATCGGAAGAAGTTCTAAACTCTCTAGAACTAGGACTTCTAAGGCTAGGACTACTGTCTATGTACCTCTCTTGGAGAAAAAGCTTGGATTGGTGGCTTTCCAGGAGGGGGCATTTGCCCCCTCACTCCAGACACCCATGAGGACACATACAGCTGGATATACTCAAAACTTAAGTGAAGCCAGAACAAAGAAACCCATCAAAACCAATGTAGATCAAACCTTAGAGTTAGTGTTTTTTCGTGTGAAGGTGAATAGATAACTGTAGTTTGCAAACAGTGGACAGTGGTTTAGCTCCTTCAAGTTCACCTGACCCGAAGTATCATGCTTGCCTTGGATGTTTTTTCCAAGCCCTACACCATATATGTACAGTATGCCATTAAACTAGTGAGATGTCTATATATCTAAAGGCAATCCCAGAAGAGAAAGTTATTCCCTTTTTGTTTTGGTTATTTGTTAAAAATCTAGTAGTGTCTACACAGCAAAAGGGACATTTTCAGCTTTTACTGAACCTCGTTCTATTCAGTAATCATTGCTTGAAGTGCTTCTCTCAAAGGAATGTGTTGGCATGGATGGCCAGAGAGTATATTTTATTTGTGGCTTCTTAAAAAAAAGTATGTGCAGGTTCTACTTGCAGAGCTGTATGTAGGAATAAACCAAGCTTGCTTTAAAAAATATGGAAGGTTCCAAGGTCAGTGTAGCTTAAGAAAGCCATTAAAATAATTCTTATTGCAGAGGCATTTAATGCAAAGATGAAAAATAACTGGCTGAACCCTGCTGCGCTTTAAACATTCGCCAGAGAAATACAGGCAGCTTTGAAAATATTTGCAAGTCTCTGATAATTATATGTGATTTTTACTTCTGATAAATCACACAAGCAATTACACTGAATTTTGCTGAGCAATAGATGCATTTTTATTAATGAATCATTTTTTTTTTAAATGAGAAGTATACCCATATTATTTTTTTTGTATTTATAGCCTTCAGATTGTAAAATTTAAAGTTAAAGTGGTTGCATTATAAACAATAAAATTCTGTATTTGTATTTCTACTGATTATTCCTAAAGTGTCAACGCATTAAATGAAAACTTATTGCATTTACTTTAAGGAGGTCTATTATCCCCAGAAGAAATCACAGTACTGCAATCAGAGTAGCATACAGGCAAATAGGCTGAATTAAGTGCTGTAAATGCATTCACTCTAAGACAGCAGTTCTCGACCTGGGGGTCGAACGATAATCTCACAGGGGTCGCCGAACATGCTGTAAATCCAGAAGTGTGCACACGTCCACTTATATAGGGGTGCCTGCGTGTGACGTTGTGGCCAAATGTCATCACATTATGCGCATACGTGATGACATTGCGCATGAGTGTCATCACGTGTTGCGCGGCGCGATGATGTTTGGCCGTGATGTCAACATATGACGCACAATGTGGTGATGTCACCAAGCGTACGTCAGCGTCATGACATCATTGCGAGGGTCGTCGGTAAAGGTAGGTTGAGAACCGCTGCTCTATTCAGTTGGCAACAGTAAAGAGTACATTCGTCCTACTGTAAAAACATGATGGATTCAGTTTTTAGAGCTTTTTTTTTATGAAATCTCAATTTGTCTGTCAAAGTGAATTTGTGTAACTTCGGGACGCTATGCACCAATGGTTGCAAATTTGTTACTCCTTATTCACTAAGCAACAGATGTGGTTTCTTGTGTAGTGTTACATAGTCAGTCGAGTAGTAGTATGAATCTACTAGAATCTTGAGGAGTGATGAGAATTCCACTAGATGTGTACAGTATCCTCATCCTTACAATGGGCCTTATTGACTAATAGCTGATTATTTGCGTATAGCTCTGAATTTGCATTTGATCGCCACTTCCTGCATGTTATCTTATTGATAAAACTCTGCAGTGTGGTGAATACATGACCAATTTGGGCAACTACAATAGTCATGATCTTTTGGAGAATTTCGCATCACTTTGCATGCGTGTGCACAGGTACTTCTATTATTGACTAAGCAGAGGAGTGTGTCTAAGGAGCGAATGCGACTTGGTGTTCTGCTTCAGATTCACCCATTTGACTTCTCTACATCAGAGAGGCGAATTGGGGGGTTGATGGCAGGTTCTGGTGTGACGCAACCTATTTCTTCAAATGTGACAATGGCGACTACATCTAAATTAGTCTACTACTATATATGAACTAGGGACAAGGTGGCATAGAAACACATGTATTAATCACTTATATACAGTTAGTAGGATATAATGAGAATGACGTTACATCAATTTGCATAACTTTGCATACTACTTACTGTATATTCGACTGACTTCAACACACTATGCATTTGACTGCATCCGTAACAGTCAACCTGTTCAACAAATCTATCCGCAGTTTCATCAATATGGAGAAGTGAATTCACTTCTATTTTGGCAATGTGACTCGAATTGGAGCAAAATGAAATCAACAGTTGAATATTCATCCTTTAGTCAATCAGGCCCAATTTCCCAATAACTCTGTTAGGTGAATAATAAATCCATTTCTATGTCACCATATCCCTAGTTCATTTTATCACTTAGACACAGTCTTTATTGTCATATTTGAATGTACAGTCCATTACGACACACTAGAGCTCTGCCATCAACCCCCTACTTGGCACTTTGATAAGGCAAAGTAGAATTTATGAATTTGACACAATACACCTTGCTAGATTCACTACAATGTATGTATGTATAATTTTATTTATAAAGTGCCACAAATTTACTCAGCGCTGTGCAATTCACCGATACAAGTACAATACTAGCAAGGGAAAACTACATTAAACAATACAAGTAAAATATTGTAAGGATACATCAAATTAAGGGCTAGGTTGTGATTGACACAAGAGGTTGGAGGTCCCTGCCCCAAGGAGCTTACAATCTAAGTGGGAGGAAGACTTACATACACAGATAGGACAATAAGAGCTGTGGAGTCATAGATCCATAAATACAAATAAATAGATCAAAATAGATATAGATAAATACAGTGAATAAATAGATAAATAAAATAGATATATACAGGTATTAAACATAAAAATTATACATAAAATCAATGATAAGAATTAGTGCTAGTGCTCTGACAGATAGGATTTCAATTTGGTTTTGAAGATGGAGAGGGAACGTACCTGTCTGAGAAAAAGAGGTAAAGAATTCCAAAGGTGAGGGGCAGAGAGTGAAAAGGGTTTAAGACGAGAAAGGGCAGTATTAGTACGATGTATGTAAAGCTGGTTGCTGTTAGAGGAAAGTAGTGGACGCCGAGGAGCATAGAGACATAAGAGTGAGGAAATGTAGGGTGGGGCAAGAGAGTGGAATGCCTTAAATTTCAAAAGGAGAACACTGTAGATAATTCTTTTAGTTACAGGAAGCCAGGGAGCAGAGTGAGGTTGGGAGAAGGGCCGTCCTCTCTGTAGGGAGAGAATTATAGCAGCAGAGTTTAGAATAGATTGGAGCGAGGAGAGGTAGGAAACTGGAAGGCCAGATAGAAGAACATTGCAGTAATCCAAGCGAGACAGGACAAGAGCATACAAGAGGGTATTAGCAGTGGAGCAAGAGAGAAAGGGGCGGATCTTGCCAATGTTGCAAAGAAAGAATCGACAAGATTTAGCAGTGGAAGAGATGTGTTTAGAGAAGGAAAGAGCAGAGTCAAAAGTCACTCCAAGACAATGAACAGAGGTTACAGGGTTGATATTCGCACCATCCACTTGAATGGAAAGTGTAGGAACGGGACCATGTTTGGGTGGGAATATAATAAGTTCCGTTTTAGCGAGATTTAACTTGAGGTGGCGCTTGGCCATTCACGAGGAGATTGCCAGAAGACAATTTGAGATTTGAGACTGTGACAGGATCCAAAGTTTGGAAATGGTGCTAAATCAGTCATCAGATTTGGATGCTATTTCACCACATCACATAGATTGATAAATATGAAAGATCAAGTAGTGAGTGGATATGATTTTAAACCTTTACACAACTGTTCTGACTTTCATGAATAAGCCCCTAAATGCCTTATCTTAAGCAAACTGATGCACAGATTTAAGTGTAATTGGATGAATTGACCACAATGCGCTGTGCACTTTCACAATTGATTTGAAAAAAATGGATGATGGCACAAATAGCACCGTTTATCCAAATGATTATAGTACCTATTTACAAAGTAATGAGAAATCTTTCTCTGTAAAATAAGATAGAGCATTTAAAAAGCTGATATTTAAAAAAAGAGAATTTTATTGAACACAAAAGAAAAAAAATATATGTTACAATAGGTATAAAACATTTTGGAACATCTAATCTTGATCTAATAATAATTGATTTCAAAATTATACAGAGAGACCTGAAAATTAAAATATGGTGAATTAATAAAAATATGGATTGGGAATTCTAAACTAAATGGAATGTAATGTTAAGTGGATTACTTGGTAAGATTGATTGGTTTAATTAGAGAAAAGAAAAACGTTACATTGTAATATGTTAGAAAAGCAAATAAATGGATTAAATGACACAGTTAAAAGTAAGGTTAAACAAAAACTGAAAGCCTCTTATTCAAACAGAAAAAGTCCTTAACATTTAAACATTTCCAGATTCATGCATTTGTCTGTAGGCTCACTGTAAATGTCCAGCCAAAGTACAAGATGGTCAGCTAGTAGTAAAACATGAAAGAAAGGAAAAAAAGAACTCCACACTCCCGTTTGGGTCTTTCTTAAACAAATTGAAATTTATGTGTTGGATAAAAGTCACACATGGAATAGTAGGCTCTATTTAGTTACAATTTAAGTGAATAAATGATCATTTATATGAAATTTGAACTCCTCTGTAAAGATGATTTGGTGTTTGACGTTTAGTTCAGGGACCAGTTGCCTAAACTGGTTTGTATGAACAACCTCCTAACCCCCTGATCCCAACTCATTTTAAATGACTTGTTCAAGTCAATCAGCTTCAGCACAGCTGGTTTATAGATGATTCATAATTTTTTCCTTTAATTAATTACAAATCAGCAGAGATCAAAGGGTTTTAATAAAATATCTGGTATATTAGGAGGGACAACCTTTCAGGCTTTCTGTATGTGTACAACAAGGCTCATTTTGGCGTTGTAAATGGACAGTTGAATAAATATTTAATTGGCTCTTGACAAATGTTTTGGCTAAACTTTGGAAACCAGAAAAGTTTGCACACACTTACTTTTTTGCTAAATCAGTTTTAATCATCTTTACTTCTCATCAGTCTGATTTCGACTTTCAGTTGGAAAATGTTTGAACGTCAGCCTTATTATTCAATTTAGTTCCAAAAAAATAAAAATACTAATAACAAAAAACAAAGCAGGAATAATTATGATACTATGCAAATCCCTCTGACATCACTACAAGACTCTTAACCTAGGCAGGAGGAAGTAGAACATATTATAAACAGAAAAAATGAAACTGGTACAGGTTATTACCCACAATCCACTACAAATCACTTTAGTAAAGTATTCCACTGAACATTAAGGACATTTCCTACTTAAATTATTGAGATCCTTGAAATTTAAATAATATGCAAAACAAATACAAAACATCTTGAAATAATATGGCAGTGGGTATTGCAAAGTATAAATGGAGAGCTCCTGTGGAATTCGAAAGCATTTCTCCTTAAAAGAATTGCTCCAGACTTTGGGGAGGAGAATGAAAATTTAAAAAAAATAATATCACTTGTATTTCTTGTTGGTATTTTATATTTGCACTCTTGGTTACCTCTGTTGCAAGGGAGAAATTTATTAAAGTCGGAAAGACCGCTCTGGGTTGCGACTGTGAAAATTTTCCATAGTAGTCGAAACTGCAACAATACTCTTATTATAAAAATGCAACTGCAACAGTAGCCTTCTATTGCGACTATCTTGAACTGGTGAATTCACACCTATACACAACAATTCAGACTTTAGTGAATAACCCCCGTCATGTCTTGTGGAAAACCTTTTTACAGCATGCAAACAAATTCTGAAGACATGAAGCGGGATATTTCTCTACATGAAATCTTCACTTTTACCAGCAGTTAAAGTGAATCATCAACCGTGTCTTTATTTTCCCTGTTAGACAGGTTGTCATGACATATTTGGTGACAGAAAAGAGATTTTGGCTTAGGAAAGGCAAATGAATACACTGGAGGACCAGAGAGATATACCAACTAGATGGGATCTGTGCAAACGTGTGGTAAGTATTATACATTTCTAAGGTTGTATAATGCTTTGTGTTTTACCATATCTGTAGCCTGTAGCGTAATAATTTTGTGTTATTGAGGCATTTTGAAATTGCACACCTATTCATCATGTCGCAGAAAATCACAAAGTTTAATGAATAAGTGCATGTAGAGAAGAAGTGGTGTATTGTCATGAATTCATGCTACAATTTATACTTTAATAAATAACCCTGCTGTCTCTCAGAACTGGAACAAGTAAGGGGATTGTGGAAATAGCCAAAAAGATTCTGAACATTTCCGGTCCTTGTTTCCTGTAACTGGAATTATGTGATATGTTGTATTATAAAACTAAATCAACAGAGAATAGAAGGGAAACACAGGTGCACAAGATAGCAATTTGCTACATGTTTCTTAGAAAACACAAATACTAAAAAGAACCTTAAGATTTCTACGGCACCAGTATGACTTTATTAGTTCCACTGAGAGAAAATGAGATTACTGCAGCCAAAATAACCTGCCAAGAGAAGTTAAAATGATGTTATTTCAAATGTACCTTGAAGAAAATTGCAAGATTAAATAAATCTTCACAGTTCCTGCCTGTGGGCATATTTTCCAGTGGTAAAATGCCAGTGGCTGAGACCTAAAGTAGTTCTACATCCAAGTGAACGACAGCCTGGAGAAATGTATTCTGTTGTTCTTTGCCATGGAAAAATGATTGGGGATATTTATAAAACCCATTTTCACCTTTTCAGTTCAATTTACTGTGTATCCATTCTTTCCAACATTATTATTCATTTCAACTGACTTTTCAATTCCACTGATATATAGAGTCAATAATAAATTGCCCATGGGCCTGACTGACTAAAGTGTTAATTCACCTGTCGAATTCACCCAACTATTCAAGTCGCATTTCCAAAATTGTCACAAATTAAATTCTCACTATTAGATCAGTGATGAATAGTCTTGTCAAACAAGTGGACAGCAATGAATGCTGTCACAAGCATAGTATGGCATAATCAGTCAGATAGAAGTAGGATGAGAAGTCATGCGGAGTGAGGCAAATTCGACAAGAGAAGGGCAGTGACGTCAGTCTCATCATATCCCACTAACTGTATTCTGTGAATATTTTATCTATTTCTAGTCTGAAGTGGCAAAATCAAGCAGGTGAATTTATAGCAGTACATCTAGTCGCATTCGCACCCTTTACACGCTCTTCCGCTTAGTCAATAGTAGAAGTAGCTGTGCAAATGCACACAAAGTGATGCGAATTGCTCTGTAAGATCACAACTATCATAGTCACCCAAATTAGTTGCGTATTCGCCACTTTTGCAGAGTTAAGTTAATAAGAAAACATGGGGAATTGGGGAATAGATGTGAATTCAGACCTCTACGCAACTATTCAGACATTTGACAATGACGCTCTGAATTTTAAAATTTCGATCAATTGAAACAGGTCTACTTTGCCATGTTTTTGTATTAGGTTCATTTTCCATTCCATATACGTAAATTATCTATTTGTTTTATTGAAGGGAAATCTTTTTCAGCTGTAGCCAAATGACAGGAACAACTCTCCATATTGTGGAATATTTTTTGCCAGTCTAAAGCAGGCAAACACTTTTGGGCAATTTAAGTCAAAAACAGAAATATCAATATATTTCCACTGTTTCTCCATTGTTAAACAGACAAAAAACTTTTTGACTTTTAGAAATACCCCCCTGAGTGTCTTGTGTGCCTTTTCCCTAAAGGTTAAAGAGAAAATGCAAAAAAATGTCAATTAACTACAAATGTAAACAACTGGTTACCGGCACTGCAGAAAAAAATGCAGTTTCATGACATTAGATGTACTAGTTACAATTGCCTGTGTAATTTATGGGATAATTCTTACTGCTGACCCATTTATTTTGCCACTTGCAAAACAGGTTATGTCAACATTTATTTACAAATGAAATCTAACCTGAAACTTAAACAAGAAGAAGGAGCACATGTTCAAATGAATAAACATTAGTGCACTGTATCTGTTTATTTCCAACAGTGCTAACCCACCCCAAAACTCTGAAACACTACAGTCAGTCCTCAGTATCTTAGGTGCCTCTGTGTTCCTTCCTTCCGCCCAATCCCACGGTATCACTGCTATTATTGTTATCGTGTACAATAATCCTGGGGGGGGAAGGGGGTTGTTGACTAAAGTGAGAATTTGACTGTCGAAATGAATTCTCATCTTCTCATCACTTTGGGTGACAAATCCCGGATTCTTTACTTCTTATTCACTAAGCAGAGGATTCCCATAGCAAATCCACAACTGCGACAACAGTAAAGTTGTGACAATATTCCCATAGTAAAGACATGACCGAGACAGTAGCCATTATATTAGGTAATGCGTGACAGTCATTAGCTGGCAAACTTACACTTTAAATGACAATTCAGACTTTAGTCAATAACCCCCTGGATGAGCATTATTTGTTCCTCTACCTTGCAAACTACTTGTAAAGTGGAGTGTCTATGTTTAGGTCTGCTGTGCATAGTCACTGTATCTGGATAGAAGTCTGCTAAACAAAAGATTTTCCCAAGATGTGATGGTGGATTGATATGACCTGGGTAACATGATGGGGGGGTCTACTTGAAATTAATGAGGTGTTGCGTGGTACAAAAGTAGAGGTGATTTTAAGTCTCACCAACAAGAAATCAGGGGTCAGTGCTCAGGATCATCATAGGTCAGGTGGGTACTGAACTGAATGCCATAGCATCACATTTAAATTACGGCAAGGAATACAGCAAAATAAAGTGTCTTAGTTCATAAAATATGTTGTCATTCTTATTTTTTCACATGTTTAGAATCATACTTGGAGCATGTTGGTAGTTGCCTGCATGATATCCGCATAGTTTATCTACTGTGTATATAGAGTATGTAAATGAACTAAATGCTAAATGAGTATATTAATGTCAGACGTTTAGTAGTGTCTGAACCCGATGTGGAACAGCAGCAGCACAGACAGGACAGAAATACCAGCAACTTGGTTTACACTGATGCCCTTTTGGGTTCTCAGACTTTCTCCTGTAGATATACTGGAGTACCAGGACAGCCTGACCAAACTACCAGGAATCAGACAGAGACGGAGTCAAAGCAAGGACAGAAATCAGAAAAACTAAAGAAACAGCATAGTTGGAAAACAATCCAAAGTGACTACACAAGAAAATACACAAATGGGACTTTAAATGCCCTTCACAATGGTCTAGACCAGCATGGGCAAAGACTGGAGGAAATTACCTCATATTTATGGGCCAGGATAATATTAATCACCTGTGTGAATAACCTACAGATGCGAAGCCACAGATCAGCACTGGGCTAATGGACAGCACAACTAAAATAAAACACAGGCTCACAGATCAAAAGCTCAAATGGATCAGTAGTAGAGTGCAGCAGGCTCCTGGTTCAACTCCTGCCAGAGTGCAGAAATCCATGTAGCAACCCCAACACCACGGAGGAGACCGCGACTGCCAACCAGCAAGAGGACTTCCTGACATTTAAACAGCCAGCAACCAACATAAAGTAAGTACTCGATGAATGAAGTAAAGCAAGTACAGTAATGTAGAATGTCTAAGATACAGCATGTGCATGAATACGCAAAATATAAACTGTTAATGAAAAACAGTTTGAAGCTAAATAGACAGATACAGTAAGAGAAGTAAGCTGTAAAATTTCCATTGTTGAGGGGAATATGGGTTTCCATTGACATGTAATATACTGTATGTGAGTGCAACTGTATGGTGACATCATCATGTAATTTATGCATGTAGTGTGCCTATGTTTCATGGTAATCTCATAAATACATATTGTGTAGAAGAAGGTCACCCAGACACAAAGCCATCTGACTTAACTACACATTGATTAAGCTATTTTTAACCAAGAACACTGGAACAAATGTTAAACAAGGTGCTCTAGTGATACCTTTACAGGAATATGTAATGAGACAAAGTCTTATGTTAGGAATTAGGTTAGGATATGTGACACTTGTTCTGTTACAACTCAGCCTGCAAGTAAAACAATCCTGATCCTTTCAACATATTTTAACTAATTAAGCTCTATCAGGTCAAGGACCATTGCAGAGTTTTCCCAAAGGATGTTTTCCACATACAGACAAAAGCTATGTAGACATGTATGTTTAAATGCCTTGGCATATAACAGAGTGTAAAGTGTGTACAGAGTTATACATTACTGCCACTATTGTATAGCAGGAATAGGAGACGCAGGGACAAATGGGATGGAGATGAAAGTCTTGAAAAACAGAGTTTCTTTGACTTTGAGGTTTATAAATGCAGTAAGAATATATGCCTCCCCATGCATATGCAGCAGGCTGTGCTTTTCTACTTGTGCCAAAGCTGTTCAATGCCTGACATGTAGGGCTACCCTGGGAAACAGAATTAGATTTAGTAAGCAGAATC
>WMED01005501.1:0-19444 GCA_019650415.1 Pipa parva
TACTGATGATGTCTCATAACATTAGTATGCGCTGGGGGAGGGAGGAAGATAGGAGCGCTGGAACAGCGTGCTTTACAGCACACTGAGCTGGGCCGTGTAAGAGGTAAGGCGGGGGCGGGGTTGCAGCTGCCTCTACCGGCCCGGCGCTGGGGGCCGGGTAAATGGCCTCAGGGGTCGCGTCCGGCCCGCAGGCCGTAGTTTGGGGACCCTTGCTGTAAGTGATAAAAACAATCGCTTGATTTTCATTGTTGAATGTCATAACATCTGCCAGCAATATATTATGTAATTTTCTGTTTTACTTAAGACTGGATAGGTTATCGTTTTGATTTGTGTGGTTTTTCAATATTTTTAGGTGCAGTTTTAATATTGGACAATACGAAGTTATCTTTTATTCATTGCTTTTTCTTTATGAATGTAATTGAGTCACAATGTTGACATGCTTAATTTTGCATTGTGGCTGAAATAAACTTGAAAATCTTGCATCATCCTGTGTTGTGGGATTTGTTGTGTTGTTTTTCATTGCTAAATGATCTGCAGAACTAATGTAAACCTCTCTAACGTGTTTTTCACAATATAAATACATTGTTGTGGGTTTCTAATTGTATGCTAAATAAAGACATATTTTTGCCATGCATGTTACATTATCAATGCAAAAGTATTTAGTATAAAATGTCAGGGAATAGTATAAGGAAGTACTAAAGCACCCTAACTGTAATTGATATGTAGAAATTACAGGGTCAATCAGCCTAAATAGCTTTTTTTTTTTTTTTTTTTTTTTTAATATTTTATTTTTTTTATGATGCAGCCTTTGGGCTGTAGTGCTATCTTAAATTCTTTCCTGATGTATTCATCTGGGCTGTGGATCATCAGATGAATACTAATCTAGTAGCAGTGCACTGCTCTTAGATCTATTAGGTAAATATCAATTGACGCCATAGTTCTCGTTTAACAACAAAACACATATTAAGCTAAAGATCACCCCTTTAACATGGAACAATGTTGTGCGTTGTATGTATATTCTTACGTATTTGTATTCATCTTATTTTATAAGTGATGAACTGGGATCCTCTGCTATATGCAGTATAACAGTTTTGAACTTTGTATGATCAGTCAAGTAGTCTCTTTAAACTACTTACAAATAAGAATTTAAAAGAAAAAGCATTTTACTTCTGGCCATCCAGTTGGCAAAATACTTAATTTCTCACTATTCTAGATATTAAGATCTGTGTTCAGGTTCAAGTTTTTCTTTAAAGCAGCAGTTTTCAACCTCGGGGTCGAACAACGCTTTCACAGGGGTCGTGAACAAGCTGTGAATCCGGTAGTGAGCGCAGGTCCCTTTACATAAGGGTCCCTGTGTAGTGACGTCGGGCCCAACCGTTATCACGTGACACCTGTACGTGATGACGTTGCGCCTGAACGTTATCACGTGACACACGATGCGATGATGTTGGGTCCAAACGTCAGCGTGTGACTTCATTGCGGGGGGTCGCGGTCTCCACTAGATTGATGGGTGCTTTAAAGCAGCAGTTCTCAAAGTCAGGGAGATGATCTGGTAGTGTTCTCCCCAGTTCTGAATTTCTAAAATACTTGCAGCTCCTGTTCCCTTCCCTTGCAGTTTATGGAAAATGCAGTTATGTACATTAATAGATTTTCACAAGCCCTTTAACAAAAATATTTAAAATTAAGTATTACCTTGTTGTGCACACATTGACTGCAAAATTTGAAATCTCACATCTTATAGGGAATCACATGGCATGCTCTAAATATCATGCAGCCTCTGCACTTTACAGTATGTAGCCAGTTTTAAAGAGATTTTTTGACAACACTGTCCTTGTAGCAAACTCCCTGCTTTTTTGCTGTTCTGATGCCCAATTTGAATCTCAAGTCAGGTTAGGCAGGCCTAAAAGGATGACTGACATTGGAGGAACTTTAATCAGATCCCGTAAATCACAGTCTACCAGGGATCTGATTGGAGGAGCTATTTCAATCATCATTTAGCTCCGCACAATCCAACTTGAGATTCAAGTTGGGCATTGGAGCAGAAAAGAAGCAGAGAGTTTGCTGAATTATTTTTACATTACGTTAAGACTACTCCCTGCTTCCAAAAAAAAGTCCCTAAGTGGACCTGACAGGTCCAGTTTAAAGGAGAACTATAGACAGATTACATCTTTACATATGCAGTAATATACTTTAGTGAGGAGCCTTTATCCCCAGTAAATGTTTCATCTAAAGATGGATGATTTGTTACACAGCACTGGAAAACTCTCACACCAGGAAGTGTTTTGTGTGTGACGTACTCACCAGGTTTCCATGAAAAGGTACCCTCCCCTGGACATTTTCGCCTAATGTGTAATGTAACTCCTGCTCACAAGTTAGCTTTCCCTGTGTAATCTCCTGCATTCCAACTTTAATTATGAGGTCAAAAGGTCACCACACCACTTAACCGATAGCAGCCAGACAGCTTTTTCTTCTCGTGTTTAGCAGTTATATTACCCACATTTCCTGGTACAGGAGTTTTCCAGTGCTGTGTAATAAATCATCCAGCTTCAGATGAAACCTCTACTGGGAAGAAACACTTCTCACTAAAGTATAGTACTGTATATGTAATCTGACTATAGTTATTCTTTAATCCATTAGGAGAGTTAAATGTTTATCAGTTTCAGTGTAATAATCTTACACTGAATTTCTAGTCGGCCTATTTTTTTCTCCGTATCTAAGAAAAGCACATTGAGCATGTGGTGAGTGAGTTCCTAAGGCAGTGATGCCAAGCTATCCAGACCGGTCGCAATAGACTGTTACCATTGTAGTCGCGTCTTTATACTGAGAAATATTGTCGCAATCGCAACTTTCCTAAGGAAAGTTGTTGCAGTTGTAACTCTTAAATTTTTTGCAACTTTGAAGCGGCCCATGGCACATGTGTTGCAAATTTATATGGCCCCCAGGCCGAAAATGGTTGGGCTTCACTGCAGTAAAGCACTCTGTATTTGAGAAGCTAAATGCTGCAAACAATAACATTCTAAGATATTTTGCAGTCAGTATTTATTTTATTTGCGTTTTTTAATTCTTTCTTTGTTTAAGCTCAATAATTCAGTTTATCCTTCTATTTTATTAGTACATAGGGCCTTATTGACTAAAGTCTGAATATTTGTGTAGAGCTATGAAATCACATCTATTTGCCACTTTCCCATATCCACTTATTGAGCAAACTCTACAAAGTGGTGAATACGCAACCAATTTGGGTAACTTTAAAATGTGTCGCAGTCACGACTTTGAAGTTGCCCTCCCAAATTTATATGGTCCCCGGGCTGATAAAGGTTGGGCATCACTTGACCTAAGGCAAAGACTGGCTAATGTTATAAAGATTCAAAAGATAAAGATACATAATGAAGGGAGATTTTCATGATATCTACACAGTAGTTAAAGTATGGTTATAAACCACTATTTCAGTGTGTTTTTTTTTTTTTTTTTTTTTTTTTTTTTTTTTTTTTTGATGTTATGCAATTGATACTACCAAGTATCCAGAGAAGTTAGCACCACGGTACTACAGCATATTAATTGTATGTGCATGCCTTTTCATATACCAAGATGATAAAGATGTCGTAAAGATGTCAGCCTCCGGTGACAAATTTGAGGGCACAAATCATTAGTGCCGTAGAGCTGGATCATCCTAACCTGTCATAGTAAGCTCCACAGTTAAGGTACATTGTTGTAATATCAAAGCTTTCAGGATTTAGTCCTACAGGCTTAGTAGACCTAAGTTCTTTAGTAAAAGACTATAGAGTAAATGTGTTTGAGTTTTTCCAAATTACTTTTTTGCTAAAGCTTGTAGTCCTGGATAGTTTGATACTACTATTCAAGTGGGAGTGCACATGTTTCTAATTTGTAAGTTGGATGAGTTTTTAATCTTTTAAATTTGAATATACTTTAAAGGGCCAGAAACATCCTAAGTGGGAATTCTAATTTTTATTGGCCTGGCAGTTTATTTAAATCACTTGTAAAATTGTAATCTTTGAAGTTCATGAATTATATTGCTTTATCTTTACTAATAATAGTTGTTAAACAGGCCTACCATTGTTTTCTATGGTGCTTTAGATAATACATATTAAAGTGTATGAAAAGTTTGGATAAAACATTTCTATTTAAGACTGATACATATAGAAAGCCAACTTAAACATTAAAATGTAAAAACAATTTTGGGTTCAGTAGTGCTTGCCTTTTGTTTAAACAGTCCTGCTCTCACAGCCGTTCTGTTACAGACTCTTCCTGTGCATTGACAATAAGCCCCGCCCCAAGTGACATCACTCACTATAGAGAGCTGTTCTTGTAGGGGAAAACCCCCTCTCGCTCTCCTTAGCTACAAAGCCTGTTCCTAACCCTGAGCATGTGCAGATAAAAACTGTCCAACCGCCACAAAAAAGAAATACTGTATTTATTTGTCATTGATCTTTTAACCCAATCAGACATTGGTTAAATGCTACTGCAGTATCACAGTGGATGGTGGTTTGCAATGGATAAAAGTGCAATTGCGCACCTATGTTACCATTTTCTTACAAGTTTTGCAGGGATGTATTTAAATTAATGTTTAGTATTTTAAAAACTGTTTTTTTCTTCATCTAAATTGTTGAATTAGCTCTTAGGCCCAATTGTTAAATATTTGTAAGTGTTATCCTTTTAATGCCAAGCACATAAGATTTCATGCTGCAGGGCTTGGAAAAAAGATCTCGTTCCGGCATGCCTGCAAGATAATTCAGTGGCACCTGCTTGTGCTGCTTGTGTGCATTATTTCAAATAAACCGCCTCACAGCATGAAGGATTTTTTTAGGTGTTTGCTTTTAATCACAATTGTGTTCACGTCACACTTAAATTGCTGTTAACCAGTGACAACCCTTGAGTCTTTTGTTGCCTCTTACGATTTAATGCAAACCTGTGATAACCATTTATTTGTAAAAACCCAAATGTACAACCAAATTTATTTGTATTGTTCATTTTTTTGTCTGTAGTAAATGGGACTATGTGATATAGAATAAAGATAATTTCCTCTTTTAATTTTTAAATATGCATATGGAATCTTCATTATTATGATTGTAAATTGGATATGTGTGTCCCTTTGTATATACAACCTAACAGCATAGCTAAAAACAAATTTTGGGCTCATGCCGAGCTTTATCATTTACTTTCATGCTCCACTTAAGACAAGGGTCGGCAACCTTTTGGGCTGAGGGAGCCATATACGTGCGGCTCCCTCAGCCCTTTTGAATCCGGAGCCGCTGACGTCACATGCAGCTCCAGATTGGCTAGCAATCCGGACTTGCGGTGACGTCAGAGGCTTTTGATTGGCTAGCAACCCAGAAGCCAGTGACATCAGCGGCTCTGGATTGGCTAGCAATCCGGAAGCACTGAGAGAGCTCTCTCTACAGCGCTTGTCAGCACACAAGCACCACTCGTTTCAGTGAAAGAGCCAGATATGGACATCAGAAGCGCCATATCTGGCTCAAGAACCATAGGTTGCTGAACCCTAACCTAAGCAGATTTGGCAACCATTAGAATTTTTCTTTACAATTTCATATATCAACTTTTCTCAGTTGTAACAGTATTAAAGGAACAGTCCTGCCTGACAGTTACAATAGTTACAGCTAATAGTGCAAGCTGTCAGTAGCAACAGAGCTGATACTGGGCAAGAGAGAGAGTGAGAGACCAATTCCATATAAAAAGTCAATGTTTCAATTCTTTCTTTAACAACAATTGCTTGTGCTGGGTTAACTACACCTTTAAGAATTAAAAAAAAAAATAAAAATTTTTTTTGATGGCTTCTGAATTGGAATGATTAAGCCTGTTAGTTAATTTCTTAATTTAAGATTCCAAACTGGACTGTTGATGAGTTAGTAGCTGAGATAGGGAGGGAGCTTAAGTACTAAACTGGCTCTAATTGTGAAGGATTGAAAGAAGTAATTTTATAATTCAGAAAGCTTTTATTTGCAAGTGCCAAATACACAATTAACTCTTCCTTTAAGAGGGATCTTAGACATTTAAAGTGTTCACTCAAAATATTCCAATAACCTCTTCAAAGAAACTTTGTGCATCCAAAAATGTATTCTCTAAAGCAGCGTTTCCCAAACGCTGGGTCACGACCCGGTACCGGGCCATGAAAATTATTTGCCGGGTCGAGCGCCGCTCATGAATATTCATGAGCGGCGCTCTTGTGACCCGGTTATTTTTGTGCTTATCCTTTGTGCCGGGCCACAAAAAAATAAACTTTGGGAATCACTGCTCTAAAGCACCATAAAAATGGGACTTGGGTGTGTTTAACAACATGGATGTGAAGATAAAAACAGACAAAGCAATAAAATTCATGAATTTAACTTAAAAGATAACATTTGTACTAGTGTTGTATTTAAATGACTGCCTTTACAATACAAAAGGGTTTTTTTTTGGGTGTTACTTGACCTTTCATTCGAAAAAGTGAAATTTTATTTGTCTCTACCCAGTATTTTTCAGTAATTTATCTGAAATCAGTTTTTTTTTTGACCAGATTAATACTTTATTATAAAAGCTTAATTTCTTGTACAGAACTACCTTAGAATTACTTATGATAGATTTTTTGCAGAAAAATACATGCTTGCATATTTTAAACAGTCCTCTTTCTTTTTCTCTCGTTCTCTTGCTTGCTCGCTCTTTTCTCGCTCTCTATTTCTCTTGCTCTTGCTCTCTATTTCTCTTGCTCTTGCTCTCGCTCTCTCTCTCTCTCTCTTTCTCATTCTCATATCCCACCGTGTGAGGCATAGAATGTGAAAAGTTTTGTCACTATAACTATTATACCTATCTATTGTAAATTTAGACATGTTTCCATTTCACTTTTTTAATTCCTGCCCCATGTCCAATCTGTGTCTGTTTGCTTGCAGATGCAATTTATTAAACTACATTGGTGAACTCTTTTGTTGAAACTGCAGTTTTATGATCAGAGAAAATATAACATGAAGATTTTTTTTTTTTAGGGTGAAATGGGTTTTTTTTCCCCACTATTTGTTTAGAGTTTAATCCTAATACTCTTCTGTTAGAAAAAGATTAGCTTTTGATTGTATGTCATGGTTGTACCAGGCATAGAAAATACAAAGTCATCTGCTAAATTTTACTTTCCTTGCAAAATGCATAATATATCAAAATCAATAAGATGTAATGGAATCCATTTGGTTTGTTTACCAGTACATGAAAAATGGTTTTAGATTGATATGTCTGACCTCGAAATATCGCCAGTCCTTTCTTAAACAGAACTCATCTCTCTGGAATCTAGATTGACTATTTAAATCTTGCCAATAAAAATTTCCCTTACATAAGTTTACCTTGTAGCTGTCTTATTTTATATTTTGTTAATTGATATGTTTTTGTATGTCTCATCAGATAATTGAACAGTTGGGTTAATTGTGCTTTTCAGATATTAACAAGGCTGCTGAAAGAAGAAATATGTCTAAGACTGCATCCAGGTCCAGTCCTTCACGAAGGTAAAGTACTAGTTGCCACAGATAGCCCTGATGGTAGGGCTTCCTGGAACAAGTCTTCTCAAGTCCACGGTTGCGTTTACAGACTTATTGCAAAATACATAACTGGACTTCGGACACAAATGTAAAAATTTTAATCCGAATCAGTTAATATTTCGGTCGGTCTCGAAGTAGCGTTGCGACCCTGGACTAAGTAAAGGTTTCATTACCATATCGCAATTCTGGACATTGCCACTTTCAAAAATGCGTTTATTCTTCTCAAATGAATCCTGTCAGAATCCTATAAAGCAGCACTTCTTAATAAATAAAAATAAATCTCTAGTAAAAAAATTTCTATATTTTTTTTTTTAAATCATTTGGATTATTCACACAAGCAGATTTCTACGTAAAAATATTAAAGATCATTGAGTGTATTCTGCTGTTGTAGCTACCATGTTGCTGCAAATTGCAATTTACACATGCTTGTTTTTATTATGGTTTTAAGACATGTCAATTGAAGAATGCATTACTTGTCTGCATTAGGCAATTTGAAATTCATGTATCCTATCACACTGCAGGGGGTGTATCCTGTCTTACTGTGCAGACTTGCTGCTTCTTTAGAATTACACATACTTTTTTTTCAAAAAGTGTATATTGACACATTCTGCAAATTAATTAGTGAAAGTTAATCTGATTAGACTGGTTTGGTTTGTTTGTCTGCTTGGAACTTATTTCTTCGGGCACTACTTAAATTTAAATGTGAGTCAATCGCTGTCATGCTTCCTTTATCACTTTAAGGAGTGTCAGCCCTTAAAGAATAGTGTTTGGTAAGCTTTAGGTGGTTTCTTTTAAAATATGCAGATATTTACAAAACGAGGGCCAGATTTAGTCTTAAATAAAATTGCACCTTTCCAGGTCATCTAATTATAATATTTTAGCAGTGCAGTGTAGAGTAGAAGAGGCCATAAGTTGAAATTGACTGTCTTGTTAAATATTACTTATGATATTCTTCAAATGTTAATGTGCAGAACTGGAACAGAGAAAAGCAGGGTCACTCCACTAAACTTTGCGAATTTTTAAATATAGGGAAAAATAATCTAAACACTGGTTCCTCAAATAAAAATTTTCAAAAATCACGGTTTTCTAAAAAAAAAAAAAATGTTTTCTTCAGTATAATCTAATTTCTTAAGTAATTAAAAAAACAAACAAACAAAAACTTTTAATCCTATTCTGCGGTATTTAAAATAAAAGGTTGCTTTGGAACACATTCAAACTCTTGCGCGGGGTACTTAAAATTTAAAAATCATACATTCATAGACAAATGATATAAAAGCAAAAAGCACTTTGAAATTTAATTTAGATTCGCAAAGCGGAATATCAGTAACCTTCACATAACTTGAAATTGGAGCCTGCGTATTTTGGTACTTTTCAGTTGGAAAAATAAATTCTATTGTGTTTCTTAACTGTTTGATTTATTTTTTCTTTTGCTAAATAAACATTTTGGTGTCATGGAACTTATCCTTCGTAAAACTTGTCTTTTTGACCACAGGCTGTTATGGTGAAGTAACCCTGAAACCCCCACCCCCGGTGCATGCACACACAGTGTATATTTAACTCCTTACATATGGGAGTTAAAAGTAGTTTTTTTTCTTCAAAGTAAAATATATTTTAAATTGACTGAATTGTTCTTGATGCAGAGACTTGTATGGCTACGGGGAGAACCGTGAGGTGAGACGTGACCGATCTCCTCTTCGTCCCAGTCCCAGAAGAGAGAACAGAGATGGTAGAGACTCGCGAGCGCCACGGGATGCAAGGGACACAAGGGATTCAAGAGATGGACGCGAATCAAGAGAAAATAGAGAATCTAGAGAAGTTAGAGATTCCAGAGACGTGAGAGATACAAGAGACATGAGAGATACTCGTGATGCCAGAGATTTCAAGGAATCTAGAGATGGAAGGGACTACAGAGAACCTAGAGATCGTGATCAAAGGGATGCCCGGGAATTAAGAGATGCCAGAAGTATGCGAGAAGCACGCGATATTCGAGAGATAAGAGAGCCACTTTATGACCGTTACAGAGAGTTGAGAGATGCTAGGGATGCTAGAGACCCACTGTACAGGTGAAACTTAAGATTTTTTTTATATAGTGTGATAGTTATCTAAACTTTTTAATTCTGCACTACCGAAAACCTTTTTAGCACTCTGTTTGGCTAAATCGGCCACTGCCAAAGTAGCTGGGAGGGGCATAGAAAACAGAGTCTGCAGGGAAAAAAAACAGGCACTTGGCTTACTGATGAGAGGTACTGATTCAATTAAAGGGGTGCCTTCTGAGTTAACTTTTAAAAGTTGGTATTGACACATCAAAATCTAAAGAACATATCTTATAGAAAGGATAATATAGGTGGTCTAAGTAGTGCTTATGTGTTACAAACACAAAAATTATTTAAATCACTGGTCTGGAAGAGTTGTATGAGCAGTCATTTTAGTTCTCTCCAGTAATTAAAGGTGCACGTTTATAGTTCTGCTTTCTTCTTTGGCAACGTGGAACCAATTTTAGGACACTTGAAAACATGATAAAGAGCTCCACAAAAAAATATCAGCTTTCATAAAGTATTTTTCATTTTCCTCTTCTCGTTTTAAAAACTAATTTTACAAAGCTATTGCACTCTACTACTGCAATATTTCAGCTCTGCAGTATTTCTTTTTTTAATTTTTTTACTTTGGGTGGAACGTAGAGTATAAAACAAAGTGTAGATAAAGAATGCTGATCATTTTGTTTTAAGTAAAAACATGCTGCAAAATACCATATCTTGAGTTTTGCAAAAGATTCCTAACTATAAGAGTGTGAATGATTATACACACACACACACACACACAAGATTCAAGTGACCATTTGCTTCATTCTTTTACCTTTGGCCAAAAAAAAAAAATTTGATCTGGCTTTGGGGGTCACATTTATTTTGGTATGCCCCATAGCAAAATGGTACAGTCTGCATATCCTATTCTCTAACTTGATTTCCTAAAATAAACGGGGTAGAAGAAAAGCTTTCGGTGTGATGGCTCAATGGTTAGCACTGCTGCCTTACAGCTCTGGGTTCAGTACCACCCTGAACTTCATCTCCATGACGTTTATGTTCTCCCCATACTTGCGTGGGTTTCCTCCCATAATCCAAAAACCTAATACACAGGTCAATTGAAGGCCAACTAGATTGACCCTATTCTATTATTTTATATTGATGTGTGTGTGTGTGTGATTAAATAGGGAAACTAGGTTGTAAGTTTCTTGGGGCAGCACTTGGTACAGTACTTTGTCAACAGCCAGCTTCTTTAGCAATGACCATTTGTGGCTTACCCTCCTTGTGGAGTGTCAATGATTGCTTTCTGTACACCTGTCAAGTCAGCAGTCTTCCCAATGATTGTGACGCCTACTGAACCAGACTAAAGCTAGGTTCACACTAGCGTCTTATACGCAGCGCATAATATGCTAGTGTAAAAAAAGAATACACTCTGGCATATTTTTCTGTTGTACTTACCAGTGACAGTGTGCTCCCTTGGCTTTCACAGCTCTTCCTGTCTGGCCACATTTTATGTGAGGTGTAATATGCTGGCAAAAAATGCAACGGCCAGCATTCCAGATGCGGTGTATGCGCGTCATACGCTAGTGTGTCCGGAACCAGGTAAGACCATAGGTTTACACTGGCAGCGTATTTTTTTATGCGTGGCATATCATATGCCACACATAAAAACGCCAGTGTGAACGTACCCTAAGGGACCTTTTAAACCACTTAGGAAACCTTTGCAGGTAAAAGAGTTGCCTCGCCAAGACTGGAATCCCTTTAAAGCGCTCGCTGATGTCCGCGTGCAGGAAATCAGAGAGCACATATTAGTCAGTGCGAAGTGAGGCGAGGACTCCGCACCTCACTTCGCACTATCCTGAATTACCCCCTATATGTTATGAGTTTCACTTTTTGAATTGAATTACTGAAAAAAAAAACTTTTGGCTGATCTAATTTTAATCATTAAGTGCTAAAAAGGCTACTTTGATTGCAATCAGCAAAGAACACAAACAAACAAAACAAAAAAGACACTTTAAAAGATAACTGCTGTGCCTATACAAATAGTATTTTTTATGGTGTTATTGTTCCTTGAATGTAAGGAACCCCCCCCCCCCCCCCAGCAGTAATCTTTAGACTGAATAAATATTCTACAACAATTTATTTTTTACTTGTCTGGTTACAGTTAATGCTTTGTGGTACATTTCAGGTCTACCCAGTTTAGCCAATGTTATTGTGTGTATTTCTTTCTACTCTTTAGTTTTGTGTATAAAATGTATTTGCTGATGAACATTTTTAAATTTTAAAACTGTACATTGCAGTAACATTTGAATTGCCTTGACACTTTTTTTCTTTGCAGCCATATTATTTAAAAAAATAAGTATTACTACATAATTTGACACTGTCCAGTTCACTTTAATGTACCACACGACAGGTGATGCTGCTCAGTCCACATCAGCATTTTCTTTTAATATTATTGCATTGATAATTTTTATACACGCGCGCTCACGGGAACCTAATGGTTCTAAAACGGGGGACAATGTTGGAAATGCAGTTTTATACTCCTTGTAATGTCCTGCCTCCAGAAAAAGGTGCATTTAAAGGGCAGCTAAAGCTGGCCAGCTTATGAATTTAGATCCCCTTTAACCCCCATTGCGTTCTCGGATAATGGGCAAACACATTTTTTATTTTTAACTGGTAGAACATAAATAGAACTTTCTAAAAGAATCAATGTGAATACAATGTTAGGGATGACTTGAATTTGGCAAGAATGAGTTGCAGATTGGCAGATGTCACAGTGGCCCACATTGGTTATTCCTTTGGAGATGTGGTATTAACCTAATAAAAATTTGTTACAGGAGGGATGACTCTTTTGATAAATACCGTCCTGATGAACTTTATCGCAAGAAAGATGATGTCTTTGTTGACCGTTACCGGGATGTGCTGGATCGACACTTAAAAGAGCCAGAAGGTTTGCTTTGTCGGGGTTGGGCAAATGTACTAATGTTTGACAAATATAAGCAAGTGTGTTTATTTTTCATTAATATAGCTCAATTTTTTTTATTTCTATAATGCATTCATTGTGCTGAGCTTCATGGAGTTGCAGTTCAAAATATGAAGCTTGTAATAGACTTTAAATATTGGTAATATGACTTACAGCTCTGCTTTTCCTGTAAAATAAAATACCTTAGCCAGATTGTTTTTCAGCTCATTGGGCTATTATGAATTCATAATCGGATCAACTGAACCAGAGAATTTTAAGTTCTACATCTTTTCATGTAAATGCATGGGGGAAATTTCAAAATCACCAGCTTGAATTTCTAAATGTGCTTCTGTCTACTTTGCTGCAGATAGAATAAAAAGGGAAGAGCGGCGTCGAGAAGAGTTGTATCGGCAATATTTTGATGAAATTCAGAGGAGAATTGATGCTGAAAGGCCTGTGGATTGCTCTGTTGTTGTTGTTAATAAGCAGTCAAAGTAAGTATGCTCTTCAAATCTTTGTTTTTATGTCTGTTTATTGCCAATTAATGGATTGTCCAAATTAAATGAAAAAAATAAAATGAAATACAATTTTTACAATGTTAAATACCAACACCACTTCGCAACCAGTAAAAAAGAAACCTTCAGTTCTTGGAATGTCTGAAATGCTTTTTCAATTAATGTCTTTATTAGGATAACCTCTAATGCAGCGGTTCTCAACCTGTGGGTCACTTGACTGACCCACAGGGGTCTAAAACCGCTGCGGCACCTGGAAGCGCCTGCAGGACCCTTCTTATAAGGGTTCCTGCGGGGTGACGTCGGCTGAAAACGTCACCACGTGACGCGTATACGTGATGACGTTTTGGCCGAAATGTCATCACGCGATGCACGGTGACGTCGGCGCCAGGGGGGCCAAAAACGGTTGAGAACCGCTGCTCTTATGGTTTGTCAACATATTAGTAACTTTGACATTACACTAGTTTACCTAAAACATTTTTTAACAAATGGCTGATTGCTAATTTTAAAAGAATTGGCAACAAAATATTTGAACAGTACTTTCATAAAGAACACGTATAATTTTTGTATGCTTTCACCAGAGAATATGCGGAGTCTGTGGGACGGAAGGTACGTGACTTGGGCATGATGGTGGACTTAATATTTTTAAATACAGAAGTGTCACTGTCCCAAGCATTGGAAGATGTTACTAGAGGAGGTTCTCCATTTGCCATAGTGATAACACAGCAGCATCAGGTACATCGTTCCTGCACTGTCAACATCTTGTTTGGCACTCCCCAAGGTGAGCATTTTAATGAACTTAAAGCTTAGTCATGAATAGTTTTAGTCCCCAACTGAAAAAATACAGCCATTAAAATCCAATAACATAATATGAAAGCTTGATATAAAGTCCAAGTTCAGAATTTGCAAACCATTTTCCATTCAGACCCTGTTAAAGAGGTAAGAACTTCTCATCCTGGCTAGCTTCAAGTTTTATCTTGAATTTTGCTCTGATCCTATTGCAAGTGATCAATCTACATTTCTGGGTCATTCACATCACTCAAGCCTCACTTTTTTTTAAATTAAATATTATGGCAATGTTTGCAGGAATGTCATTTGTATAAAATGTTTTGCTGTGACCGTTCGCTAACCATACTGTTGCATATGACTTTTTTTGTGTTGTGATTACATGCTACCATGCTACTTTGTAAAGTGTACAAACTACTGTCTGTCTTATACTTCTGTTATATCACCTGCCTGGTGCACTGTACTTTTCCTGCTTGTGTAAATGGAATGACCTTGTCTGAGCACTAGGGAGATATCACTGCTTTCTTAAAGGCTGTTACTACAGGTTAACAGTCTGTAGAGTGTGTGTATGTATAGATATACGTGTGTGTATGTAAATAGCCTACACTCCACCTGTGTAAATATATTGCCCACACACACCTTAGTGCTGTTTCGTCTTTGTCTGACTCAGCTCTATTGATGCAGCCTTATATTACCCAGTAAATAAAGTATACAGTATTTATAAATCTTATATTTTATGTTTACAGTGTGTGTTTTGAATTCTTTGCAGAACATCGAAACATGCCTCTTGCTGATGCTATGGTGTTGGTAGCCAGAAGCTATGAACGCCTCAGATCTGAAACTCGTGAGAAGGAGAGGGAGGAGATTGCACGGCAAGCTGCAAAAATGTCATCAGATACAATTCTAAGAGAACGTGCTCTGCAAGCAGAGGAGTCTTTAAGGGCTGCTGCCTCTCCAAGCATACAGGCTCTTCTGGCATTACTTGCAGATAATAGATTTGTAACTTCTGATGAAATAGATAAGGTTATACTTTATCTTCGTGACAAAAAGGATAGAATGTTGGTTGGTTCATCTGACCCCTTGTCATGTAAGTATTTTCTGAGGAGCATGCTTATAACAGATACATACTTCTACGCCAAGAAATATGTTGATAAATTTGTATTTTTCTTCCACAGCCCAGCTTTCAAGGCCACCAATGCCAAGTGCACCTGTTTCATCTTCTCTGGATAGCCAAAGTACCAGCTTAACCAATAATCAGGCTATGCAAATGACACAGCCTATGTCTTCTGCTGCTCCATCAGTGCAGTCGGTGAGCAACCCCCAGCAGGAACTTCAAGCAAAAATTTTAAGTCTTTTCAATAGTGGATCTGCAGTGGGAGCTGGAAATGCCAGTTCATCAGTTTCAGGACCTGCATCCATTGGTACTTCAACCCCAAGCTATGGAAATCTTCCCAACACGCAACAGCGACCTAACCAAATAAACACTGCTCCCCTGCCTCAGTCTACACAGAGATCTCAGCCTAGCACAAACCCACTTCCTGCAACCATGGGGTCTTCCATTCCTTCAGGGCCTGTAAGAAGTGCAGGACCTAGGCCAGGACCTACTCCTCAGGGTCAGGTTGTTTATGGGCAGCCTCCAACTCGTCCTCCAGTACCTGCTAATATTTCCAACCAGAGGTCTGGAGGTTCCATAGGCATAAACTTTGACAACCCCAGTGTTCAGAAGGCCTTGGATACATTAATCCAGAGTGGCCCTGCTCTTTCCCACCTTGTGGGTCAGACCACAGGTCAGGCTGGTCGCGGTGGTCCTCTGCCTCAGTCTTCTATGGGCTCCTATCCCCGTCACTTTTAGCGTTGATTGAGATCTTGCATCAACTACGAGAATAGCTGTATTTTTACATTTGAGAAAGGGTTCTTTTTCTTATCCTTTATATATGTATATTTGTCTGCTTGCAAAGCAGCTGGTATGGCAGTAGCATAAGAAAGATTCAACTCTTGTTTTCAGCCCAATTTTTGGACTTGGCAACCTGATAACTGTTTTCCCTTCATTTGCTAAAAGAAATTGGCATTATTAAATGTTTGTATGGTTTTTTTGTTTAAATATTCTTGTATATTGGTTTCTTACACAACTGTTCTTTTTTTTTTTTTCTTTTTTTTTTTTTTTAATTAAACATTTGAAATGTAAAGAATTGTAGCCTGTTTTGATTTATTGAGTTTCAATTTTATAGCAAAAAAAAAAAAAAAAAAAGTAGGAACACCTGGTGCATGCAGAGAAAAGGTGGTAATGCAACTATCCGATTTATTAAGAAACTAGGAAGTAGTTGAATCTCCAACACATGGGAAGTCACCAGGTACTCCAGGGGCAGGATGGGCTGCAGGAAACACTATCCACAGACCTATGATGGTAACTGGGGGAACCGAGAGCCTGGAGAAGAGAAGGGAGCAGCTCTCCCCGCAAGGGAAAAGGTACAAGAGCACAAAGCTCATCAGCGTCTACCACCCCCACTGCTGCACAAAATGTATCATACAGACATCGCAGAGACCCAGTGGAGCCTCTGGATTCTCTATCCTCCTCCTATCCAGGAAACAAGTGACATAAATAATCATCTTGTTTTTAATACTTTATCACATAAACTTACAGCTGCAGAGTTTTCTGTTCTATGTTTCTCCATATACAAATATGACTTTCTTGACTGGGAAATATCCTTCCATAAGTCTGTGAGAAGTTTAACATTCTTTGCCTGATGAAGAGGTCTTAGGAGCCCCGAAAACTTGCATTTACCATCTATTCCGTTAGCCAATAAAAGGTATCACCTATACTCTTGTCTTTGCTTAAATCTATGCCTAACACAGTGCACAACTCTACTGCCTCAAGTTTATCATTTAAAAAATGTATCACAACCTGATATGGGTATGCCTAGCACACATTCTATCACTTTCAAACCTAGGTGTGACTTTATTCCACTAATTAACAATCCTAGTCTGAATATATTTGAAGCACCAACTAAACACTAATTTGAAACAATATTTTTTGTGCTGAAAGACGAGCCTTGAAGGATTAAAAAAAAAATATATATATTTGCCCAGCAGATAAAGGTGAGGGGGGTGGTGGGATATTGTCATGAATTATGATAATGACTGGGTCCTAATAAAGATCATCAAGAGAAAATATGGCTAAAATCCAAGGTGGGATGATCAGTTTAAAGTATTACTAACCACGCCTACTGTCAAAGTTGCTGAGAGAGAATCCTTTTGATACATTTGTCTCACTGTAAGGTCACAAAACCATGCAAATGAAGGATGGATAGGGAAAAACCAGTCTCTTGTAAGCAAAAAGTCTTGGTACAAAGAGGGGGATCCATCCAATAGGGGAGGATTCATCTTAAACTTGGTGAAGAAACCAATGGCTGAAGGGAGACATAGGGTGCATTATGTCCCAAGGGAGAAGAAAATAGAGCTAATTGAGAAGGTAAGATAATGGATCCATTTTGGAAAATAGAAGTGTTAAAAAAAAAAAAATCCTATTCAAAATAGCAAAACAAATATTGAAGAACTAAAGCTAAAAAAAATAAAAGACCTATTAAATACATACCTCATAGTAAGTTGAATCATTGCTGTCGCCGCTTGAACTGTGTTTTATTTTCATTGCATCAAGGCAGACTTCTCACCGCACTTCACACAGAAGATTTAGCCTGAAGCTCCACCATAAGACATCATACATCCTCATGCTCATTGAGGTGAGCGTTCTCATTTTCCCCACAATGAACATGATGTTTGAAGCCTTTTGGACTGCCAATTCAACAAGTGGGTGGAGCTTTAGGTTGGATCTTCTGTGAGAAGTGTGCCTCGGTGCAGTGAAAATACAACACAGTTCAAACTGACTGCAACAATTCAACTTACTATGAGGTATGAATTTAATATGTCTTATTTTTTAGTTCTCCTTTAATATAGTATTTTCCATTAGCATTATAATTACTGTATGTATAATTGTATTTATAAAGTTACACAAATTTATGCAGCGCTGTACAATTCAGCAATGCAAATATACGATAGACATGGGAAAAGTGCATTACGTATTACGAGTAACTTACAAGCATTAAATCACTTTAAGTGCCAGGTTGTGGCTGACACAAGTGGATGGAGGTCCCTCCCCTGCAGAGCTTACAGTCTAACTGGGAGAAAGACTTACATACACAGAAGGGTAATAAGAGCTGTAACAATGTGCAGAGATACTGGTCTATAAATACTTAAGTATAGTATAGAGTGGTTGTGTTAGTCCACAGATGTGAAAAAATGAATATTGCAATATTAGGTTATATCATTTTTATTGGACTAACAGAGCTTTCAAGAGGTCTGTCCTCCCTTCATCAGGTTACAAACAATTGAGCTCAGAGTGTCAAAATTCTGTCGCAGTTGCAACTTTATAACCGGAAAATCATCGCAGAATTACAATGTTAAATTGTAGCAATTGTAACATTGGAAAAATTGTCGCAGTAATGGTATAGGAAATGGTCGCGGATTTGCTAATGAACCACATGAGAGGGCAAGCCGAATGGCGCCATGATGCGTGAAAGCAAAAAAATCTTGGCGTGTCACCTCTGACACACGTCATAGGTTAGCTATCACTGCTATAAGGGCAAAATACTTGGAATTACCAGAAAGAATATATGAGAAAGAGAGAGTACAAAGTAATTTACCTAGAGTACTTCTTTATACCAGTGTTAGATAAGAAAGCAAATGAGAATGTAAAAGTACCTCAAACATCTGAGATGATACTGTTTACCAATTTAATATGTGAAGATAGGTTAGCCTTCGATAGAAATGAGTGGTGGGAGAGGGTAATGTTCTTGGTAAAACAAAATGGTAGATCAAATTACATAACTTGCAAGGGGTAGGCAACAATTCAATACTGTGCCATTCAGACTTACAAATGCTACTGACCCTACTGGACTGCAATGTACTGTATACTGCAATTATATAAAAAGTTTGTTGCTTTGTACCACTTGGTAAAATGAGTGAAGTATCACCATCATTCACTGCCTATCCTGGGAACTATACATGTTTTGCCAGATCAGGAAAAGGTAAATATTTAGATGACCTGAAAGAGGATTACTGTTTGGAGTTCTTTAATCTCACCTACAATTCGGTTAAGTATTCAGCATCTTGGTTTGTAGATTGCACCTCCATGAGAGCTAATATTTGCTGGTTATTTTGAGATATGAAACTGAGGCCTATGATTTTTTTAGGTGGATGGGGAGCTGTGCCTTGATTCAATTGTTAAGGCCTATTCTCAATAGGCTTTAAGCAACTATGAACAAAATTATCTGCAGATCAAATAAAACAAGCAAAAAGGTCACTCCCCAGTGATTCTTTGATAACAGAATATGTATAGATTACATAGTCGTGCCTAGAGGTGTACCAGATGAAAGCTAGAAATCAGGTGAAAGCAGGTTTTGAGTCATTCCTTTTATGGCAGGTAACAATAAATAAGAATACAAACTGGATTAATTGTTTATTATATATATATAATAAATATATATAAAATATATTAAATATATATTATATATATATTAAATATGAAGAAGACTTCATATTTCAACAGGATCTTGCACCGGCTCATGCGGCAAAGTCGACCAA
>WMED01005502.1:0-19441 GCA_019650415.1 Pipa parva
TTTCATGATTGCACTATTTCAAATTATTCTAATTCGTTGACCAGCACTTGTAAATGGGAGGCAACCTTTAAATGCAGGAATAGTTTCTCCGGTTTGATTTGAAGAGAATTCAGTATTTCTTTATTTTTGATTAATTTGACTTCAATTTCAGATTTCATTGATAGCTATATCATGAGTTTATAGTCAGGTTATCCGCCTAGCTGACTACTTCACAGGCATTTATCCTTTGTCTCATAGGGCTACTGTACATATGGGTATGTTCTGCAGGTTTTTTTGCATAAGGTTCTAAGGTCCATAAGGCTTCTAGCTGAAATAATTTTTAGACTTTAGTTCCCCTTTAAGTAACCTGACTTGTAGAGAGTTAGTAATTTTTGTTTCAAGTGCACAGTTTGAGAAATGCCTTATTTTGTTGAACTTTTTGGCTTCAGCCAAACTTACTATCCAAAACCCTTTACAAATAGTAATTTTGAAGTTCTTTTGAATGAAATAGTTTTGAAATCATGTGGAGCAAGAGAAATTAAACAGCAAAGCAGCACAATGTCAGTGGCTGAGCAGAAGTCTACTTAAAATCCTAGTGCTTGCCACTTACAAAGCCAAATGACCAACTCAAACCAGTTAAAAAGCCAAGTGTCCATCAACAAATCTCTGAAACTACATCCCTATGCACATTTTTCTTTAACTCTATTATTTTCATCGGAACACATGAACTTCTTACTCCACTGAGTACTTACTCTTACTCCACTCTATGCGCTTTACCTGTACTTATTATTAAGAAATGCACTTACACAATTAACAGCATGCCACTCTGTGTTTTTTTTAATACAATTAGAGCTAAAACTGAACATGTGTAAAATAAAGTTTAGGGATTTTCTGTGGAACGCATCAGCTTCTGCTTACTATCAACTATTTTCAATTATCACTGGAGTTACTAAAATAGTATAGGGAAGTATTTCTTCATTTCTCTTAATTTTGTCACATCTGCATTTAGGAGGAGAATTGGGTTATTTTTGCCAAGACTAAGGTTAGAGTAACTTTTGCAAAAGAAAATTAAAAATTCCTCAGAGGTTCCACAGGTGGTACCTACAGAGGTCTTGTGTGTCTATGTAGAAAATAAGCCCATAGCTGAGTAGAAGACTATAGGAGTAGTAACTATCACAGGCTGTAGTTGAGAGTAAACAATGGAGACTGATATCGCTAATCTCGCTCAAATGTTTAGATCCTTTAACTGCACGCTACACATCATCTTATACAGTGATTATATGAATTACCTAATTGTTTGTATTTAAGATAGCTAACACCAACAACGCCTTAACTAGCTTTGGGTTGCTCTTGCTGCACCAATTTCAAAGTTGCTTATATTAAGCAGAATACATAACAATATCAAGGAACACTATGTTAGGAAAGGAAGATAAACACACCACATTTCTCTAAAGGACATATATCCAATTACAGAAGTGCATTAATTCACCTCCCTATTAGCATAATGTCTTCATGAAATGCTGCTACAGGCAAAGTTCCTCAAAGAGAACAGAATGCACGTAGCACCCTGTGCTCCATTTATGTCAAAATCTTTAATCATGAGTTTTAGGAAGGCACGTCCTTCCTAGCACAGGAAGAGGGAAGGGTACACTCCTGGATCATTAAACATTGTGCTGTTTAAAGAATTCTAAAGTCATGGGACAGAGCCCTCTGTAGGCATCGCAAGCTTATCTTTATTTGTTGCTCTAATACACTGATTTTCAGGTGACCAGTGACTTTTGGAACTAAGGATTAGATTTTGTTGAACTGCTTTCTTAAGAATACATTTCAACCAATTTTGTTTTCATTAGAAACAACTGTCGCATTTGCTGAAAATGATGCAGTCTAGATATACAGGTTGAAACAGTTGTATTTACACATCTCAATGACTCCAGTTGCAGAGTTCCTGACAAAAGGTTGAATGAGAGTCCTTGGCAACAGCTGTAATATATTCTGCTGTATGAAATTCAAGTTGCTTTGAATGCAGACAATAATACTTACTTTGTCTGAATGTGGAAACTGTTTGTTGTTCCAGTATGTTCAAAATCATGGATGGCTGCAGCAAAGATGATAGCCAAGATCTCAATCTCATTCAAGCAATGCTATGGGAACAAAGTACAAAAAAAAGAGCATAGTTGACCAGCAGGTGGAGCAAAAATATAGCAGAACTACGCAAGAAGAGGAGGTGAACATTTTATTTTTTTACTTAAATACTTGGGTATTACTAAAAGACTTATAGATAATGAGGGTGCAAAAAATAGTAGTCCTCTTTTTCACACACTACTGAGGAATGCATTCTATAAAGAACCTCCAGAGACATATGGAGTTTAAATATTTATAGATTCATTCTTAGATTTCCCTTTGTTATTACAGGAATGACAAGGTTTTTCATTAAGATTACAATTCAGCTTTTATTTATGTTTCAGATACTGCTGACAAAAAGTACATTGATTGTCTAAATGTATATTGAAAATAACTGATCCCGTTCTTCTCGCCATATCATTATGGGCCTTACTGACTAAAGGATGAATTCACCTGGCTACAATTTAAGTCGCATCGACAAAATATTCACAAATTCACTTCTCATTTATAAAGTAGTGGATACACTTGTCGAGCAAGTGGACAGTGATGTGTTTTGTGGCATAATCAGTCAAATAGAAGTAGGATGCAAAGTCATGCAAATTGATTTGAATTCCTCCAGTGAAGCGTAGTGACATCATCCTCACCATATCCCTAACCATAGGTACAGTAAGTGAACAATACATCTATTTCTATGTCACCTTGCTTTTAGGTCATGTCATCAATTAGTTGCAGTTGCCATTGTCAGTTTTGAAGAAATAGTTGCCTTACGCCACAGAACCCTACCATCTACCCAACACCCCCCCCCCCCGCCCCAATTTGCCACTCTAACGTGGCAAAGTCAAAAGTGAATTTGGAGCAGTGCACTTACTCGAAGTGCCTGTGAACGTGAACGCAAAGTAATGCGGACTGCTCCATAAGATTGTGACTATTGTAGTCTCTCAAATTAGATGTGTATTTGCTACATAAACAGAGTTTATTCATTAAGTGAACATGGGGAACTGGTGATCAAATGCAAATTCAGAGCTATAAGTAACTTTTCTGTCTTTACTCAATAAGGCCCTAAAATGGGACTTTATGTATTAGCACTGAATTGTGTGATACTCACTACCATTGGTGGTTTAAATCTAAAATATTCCACTGTTTCATAAAACATTCTTTACTATTCAAGACTGGATTCCATGAGGAATTTAAAAAAAAAAAAAAAAAATTGTGAGAACATTAAAATATTCTCTAAGAATAATATCAGGTGCATTGCAATACAGACACACTTAGCTATTGCAGCCATTTGTAGCTATTTCCCATTACGTAAAGCATCGTTTATTATGTGACATAAACACGACAGATGTAAGGATGGCACAAATGAAGACATTTTACAGAGCTTCTAATTGAGTAATAAAACTAGGAGTCAGCTTTAAGAAGTAAAACAATTTAACAATCAATTAAAAACATGGAGATTCATGACTGCGCTGTACAAACGTGGAATGTATTTAGACCGGCACAGACAATTTCTTCCAATTAAATTTGTTTGCCTGAAATGTGAAGTATTTCAGAGAGAAAGCCCACATCATTTCTAATTATCTGGATCATTAGAGAAAAAGATTTCAAATCAAACCCAATTCACCAGTTCTGACACTGTTTTTCTGGAGCATCAGGACAAATGTAATATCTAAGGTAAGAGATTAGAAATGAAAGCACTGTGTAAAATGCTAAAAGCAGGTGCTGCAGCCATTGTGGCTTCTAATTTAATTAAATGTACACAATCCCATAATTCTTATTAAACTGAATATTTTTGTGGCTTTCAAGGGTTTGTGGTTGATTGTCTGTGTCTGGGGTAGGCTAAGTTTATTCCTAGCCAGTGATTTCAACATGTCTAACACAACACAAGGTGATCAAAGACTGTTGTTGGCCCTATGGTCATGAATAAGGATGCCTACTAGCTAAATAGAGAAACGTAAGTACATTTGGAGCATAAATGGCTTGTCACCAGCAAAAAAACCCAGTTTAAATTGGTGATATTTCTCATGGGTCAGTAACTAAGGTATATTGTTATGTAACTCTAATCTAGAGATGTCCCTAACAGATGACATTTTTCCTTCAAATCATTGTCAATAGCATCCAAGATGGCTCAGGTTTGTACTGAGAACCTGCAGCACCCCAGGCAGTGGTTTTTAACAATAGCCCAGGGGTTGGCAAACTGTGGCTCCCGAGCCACACGTAGCTCGTTGTGGCTCGGAGAGCATCTGACTCGCCCTGCCCATGACCTCCATCACTTTTTCTGATAGGACATTAGCAGGTCATGTGATCAGGAGCGTGTGTTCCTTCCCCTTTGCGACTCTGTAAAAAATTTCCCCAGTGTATGAGGGAATGAAATGGCTCCCTCCTGTGCAAAGTCTGCCGACCCCTGCACTAGCCTATTTCAGTTTCTGGGCTGAGTCTGCTTTCTATGCATGCTGTCCATTAAACTGGTGCTGAACCTGTGGCAACACACATGCAGATCATTTTGCACAGGTTCATCCCGTTTATTCATTAACAGGACTATAAATATGAAGCTACTTACCCTCATGTTTGCACAAGCTGGTTTGTGTTTCTACAGTTCCTGCTTAATCCTGCATTGTTTGTCTTGCAGGGTATGACCTTGACTCTGATTCTTGTTGCCTTCCCTGACCTCTGACTTTCTGAACAGTTACTGGATTCCCTGACCTTGGCTTAGTCTGACCACTTCTATTTGTCATTCAGGGGTTTATTCACTAAAGTCCAAATTATTGCATATACTGTATGTATGAATTCGCCAGATAAAGACAGTCGCAATAGGCTGCTACTGTCGCAGTTGCATCTTTATAATGAGAATATTGTCGCAGTTGCGACTTTATTATAGGAAAATTTTCACAATCTTAACTTTGAAAAATTGTCGAGACTTTACAATAGGGAAATTGTCACGGATTTGCTATGGGAATCCGCTGTTTGCGAATTCGACAGTCGAATTCGCACCTTAGTGAATAACCCCCTCAGTAGCCGGGCCTTGTTTTCTAACCTGCTCAGCTTTGTTTTTTTGGCTACTGTGCATGGATTGTCATAGAGCCTGTGCTGCCCCCTGCTGAAATTACAGGGCCCCAAAGAGGCATCAGTGAATACCAGGTACGGTAGTTCAAATTTTCTCCCCACCACTGTGCAGGTGCCCAGCTCAATCAGTGTTCAGTTGTTCTGGAGGTATCCTGTCAAGTCTCTACTCAATGCTTATGAGATTACAAAGTCTATGTGTTGCTTTGAAGTGCAATTCTAAAACCTTAGTTGCCTGAGAGCATAAACACAGTCTAAGGAAAGGTTGCTATAATTAACCACTCTTATATCATTGTGTTTTTGTATATTTGCCAGTTTACTTTTGAGGTGTAATTTTCCAAACTAACTTCAACACTGAATTAGACAAGGGGGTTTTGGAGAAATTCAACACCTTAAATGTGAATCTTGATGCAAATGAATTAAAATAATACTTAGCTATAAAGCGATAATTACCACCATGCCTGTTCTCAGTAGAAAGCAATGAACTGTTTGTGTTACATCTGCTGCATGGATCTGGTTATGATAAGGATTCTTGTACTTTCCATAACCACTTTCCAAGGAATCCAAAAAATTCATCATGAACGGAACTGGAATCTAAAATGGAAGAAGAAACAATGAGTTCAAAGAAGATTTAAGGAACCTGCATGGAATTTTAAAAAGAGTAGTTATAAAAACATTGTAAAACTTGAAAATCTAAATATCAGATAAATTTCAGTATTTTTATTTCTATTTGAAAACAATAAAAAAGTATAACTCTCCTATATCCCCTTCTCTCACTCACAAAGTCAGTTTTTTCATTGAGAGGCAGGCGTGCTGTGAGAATGTAGGTTCAACAATCCACCCATGTGACATTTTGACCAAAACTGACTTGCCAATATTGTAAAAGTAAAGTTCTATAATTGCTAACAAACTCTCAGACATTTTTGACACCTCTCCAGTCTGTTTCTCTTAACCTTATTTTAATGCTTGCATTTTTAAGCTTGTAATGGTTCTATACCACAACCAAACAGTCAAAATGTGAGAGGGGATCAAAACAGTTCAATGAAATAAAAAAATAGAAAAGGATTACGACTGCCTGTGTGAAGCTAATTTTATTCTGCTTAACATGCAGGACTTTGTGATTAGCTTGTCCAGTCTACTGCCAATTCTCCTGTAATCCGAGGGCTTTGAATACAGTTATTGGAATTTTACTGAAATGTCTGAATGATATTGACTATGCCTGCACTACCCATCAGTTCCTGGAAGCCAATAATTAGTCTAATATGTATTAGCTAGCAATAGGAGGCTATGGATCTGTAAAAAACAGGAAAGGAACATATAAGCATGCTTAAAATGACTTTATTATTTAGGATTAACTTTTGTAATAACTACACATCAGGATTAAAAAAATAAGAAGATGATCTGGTCATGGTGGAAGACATCGCAGGATAAGCTTCAGCTGACAAATAACTGAATGTACAATGGCTCCAGTAACAAATTTAAGCCTAGCTCCCTTTCTTTATAGTTTACTAGTATCCATGAACTTGATTATCACCAGTTTCTTAGTCGTATTGTTTCTTTTCACTGATAGTATTTAGCTCCTACATGTGGCATTGGGAAGATATTGGGTTTTTTTTCCCACTCATTTTAAAATATTATTTGCCCCCTTTGCATTCCCTGCCCCCACTGTGATCATAGCTGTTCTGACTAACCTCCAAACTACTGATATGTCCAAACCTCCACTAAAATTGGCTGCTCACTAAAATAACGAATAGTTTTATGTCAACATGGATTGTAAGCCAATGTTATTGTCACAATCGGGTTAGCTCTTTCAACACATGTGCTGCTTTGTTACATTTGTTGCAGTTAAAGTGATTTCCTAATACCAGTGTTTATATCCCTCCATTCAGCATTATCCTGAAGCACACATGGCATTAGATTGTGGTAGAGAATGTTAAGAACTTATAAAATGCTATTCGCTAAGTATGTAGGTTTAAAGTAACATGTTTATTGAAAGTACCTTGAACCGACTATTCAGATTGTGTCTTGTAAGAAGTTCAAAAACAATAGTTTTCAAGGCATGATCTTCACTAACTTTGTTCAACACAAATACATCAAAATCCCACAGATCCAAGTGCTGTGAAAACATAACATAGTTAAAACACAATGCACATTGTCACTCATAAGATATAAAGTACTGACTAACATTTATTGACTTTTCTCCTAACTGATTCTAATGCATCCACACAGTAAGTCTTTTCCTTTTAACAAACTATCTTCAGTTCTTTTATTTTTATTTTTCCCCAAAATTGACAGGTTTAATTTATTGAAAACATTGATTAAAACATACCCTATTATTTAGGTTGGGTAAAAAACAATCCATGTGCATCCTGACTGTTACTTTTCTTCCTACAAGAGCATCTAATACAGTTATCTCTGCCTCCTAGCCATGATAGCACCTCTACTGATAGAAAACCCTATAGCACTGTATTTATTGAGCTGCAGCAGGCAGATATTCTTACAGTCTTCATAAAACAAATGTGTGAGACTGCAACTGTATTCTTAAAGGAAAACATACTGATTTATATATTAGTTATAAGTTATTATGCTGAGTAACAGAAAGAAAATTGTTAGAATTGATAGAAGGTTTGGTTACCAACAAAAGTAGAATATTTTTTTTCTACTGTAAGGGTATTTCAGATTTTCTGTGCTAGGGGGAAGAATTGAGTGGAAAATAATTTTAATTGGCCCCCCCATGTTGCACCTCATTTCTTCATAAAGGCAATTCTAGAAATCTGGCAAATGCCTTGGAAGAGTGACAAGAAGCTTCTTTGCTTACAACAGGAAATCTGCCCTTACACAGTCTTGAATGACATTCTCCCATAAGGGATGACAGGGAAGTTGGGGGAATTCTGGTGAGAGGAACCTGCTTCCCTCTGCAGATTCCCATTCAGGAAGGATTTATTTTTATTTGACATGGCAGGAAAGTTTGGAATTTTGACCTCAATCGAGATCAACATGAAGCTGGTTCATTAGGTTTACACTTTATTTTCAATCTTGACAATACTACTTCTATTTAATGTGTCTACATTTTTTCTGAACTTTGTTGAAAGAGAAAATACATTTTCATGTATTATATACAAGCTTGCCAAGCACATATGGATATACAGAACAGTCTGTATCTAAACTCCCACAACGCCACATTAGACAATACATTCAGCAGCTGTTGCTTAAATTTACAAGTTTACAAAATGACATTTAATTCACAGACACAGTTGAATGGTACATTGGTTTGTCCTGTTTTGTAAAAAGCAGTGACTTTACCTACACAGTGAACCATGGTTGCTCTCTTACTGGAAAAGTTGATCATTTCCACCTTTACTATGTAAAGCAAGGTAAAAGCATTTGATCTGTTTTTCATGGCAATTTGTTGGAAGCATCATTTTTTTATTTTAAAATAAATTAAAATTGGGTACATTTTCCCTGGAAACACTTTATCTATTAATACAAATTGGATGGCTAATTCTGCAACACATGCAATGCAATTTAATGGGCCGCTGAAGCAATACTTTACCCTTTTGCTTATTTTAGATAGCCCTGCTTTTCCAGTAAGAAAAATAAATATATTTTTTATGCAACTTCCTGTGGGGCTGCTGGTAACATATTTGGCCCTCATCTCATTTTATTATATTTTCTAACTACAACTACACTCAACTATTCCTTTGGGTATAATCAGTACTTTTGTTGGAAGTTGAAGTTGACATTCACCAGAAATGTGCCTGCCATTAAATACTTATGAAGACAGGAAAACACCCCAGGTATATTGAAATGTTTCTGCTTACCACTTTTGGATCAACACTGCAGGAAAATAGGCTGAACTGGATGGAATTGTGTCTTTTTTCGGCCTTATAAACTATGTTACTTATAAACTATGTTACCACTTACCCCTGATCTGCATCAGTTAATTCATGAAACAAAAACAATGTAGTCCTTTACATTGTAAAATGGAAAATGGGGAGTCAACCAAGAGGATCAACATGACTGAGCGGGTAATTGTAATTTAACACATTTCTAACAAGATTCAGGACTTATTTAAAAGTTTTTTTTACCCTAATAATCCAAATCACATTAAAATCAAATTCATTGAGAATGTTCCCATCTGTTCTAAATGTAGCTTTAGATATAGGGTGGAACAGGCACCTTAAGTAGGGCTGGCACAAGCAGTCCCTAGGGTTTAAAGATGTGATGACTGGGATAGTAAGAGGAGATGATAGCAAAGTTCCACGTAGGGAATTGATCATCCTTGAAAGGAAGTGCTAGGAGGGCTACCCAATTATAACTTGAAGGGAAAAGATTTGCAGTTAATAGTACTATTCTCTTGTGATGGAACTTGCTTGAGGGACATATGATTAAATCTTGTCCCATATCCACCTCAAGTTATTACACTTCTAGTAGCTGAGGGATACGACCTGTGTTAGTATTATGCCCATCCTTTATATAGTCTGTACAAATACAAATCACAAGCAAAACAGTCATGCTGTCATTGGCATACTGACCTTTAAGTAACATGGTCAGAAGGAAAAGACAATTTTAAATGAAACATTATCAAGGCAAGAAGTATTACTGGTTTACAGAACATGGTTACAGATCCCAGGCAATAACATGTGCAAGTATTATATTTGTTACTGCAAGGCATTTTTCTCATTTACTTATATAATATGGCTTGAAACCACTACCTTTAAGCTATTAACAACAGCTGCAGAGTAATTGGGTCCCACTGCTGTATATGTTCTCCGGAACATTCTACAAAGAGAGCAGAAATAAAAAGAAATTATCATACTTATATCTTTGCAAAATCTGCTCAGAGTCAGACAAATTTGTATGAAATCCTTAGCTTAAATCAGGGCAGGCAATTATTTTTGCCATTGGGCCACATGAATGGCTCGGATAGCTTCATCTTGCTGCAGGCTGGTCTAAGCAGTCTGGAGGGCCAGATGTGGCCCTCGGCCGTATTTTGCCCAGGTCCGGCTTAAATGACAAATAAGGTTTTCCAATGTCTTTATCTATAATATTACACAAAGCAGCATCACAATGTTGTCTTACTGAACTAATTCTGGAACATTCAAGAACTGATTGTAGCCCTCAGTGTAACTCTCTATTAGGGAAACAGAAGTAGCAAACCTGCAGAATTTTCTCTCAGGTACTAAAATAAGGAATTATTCTGGAGAAAATGTCCTTTTGATTCTGTATTTATAAAAAGTTCATTTATATTTCAGTTTGAGATCATTTGAATTTATACCATCAGAAAAAAAGTGAATACAGTCTCTGATTTTTCTCTATTCAAAGAACAAGTAACACCAAACAAATAAAAAGTCCTATTTGGATCAGAATGGAAGTATTAAAAAAAACAAGTACTTTTAAAAATGTAATATTAGAAGTTCATTGTATTGCTTTCGGTCTTTTTATCATTACTGGTAGCAGCCATGTTGTTAAACAAACTTCACCAAGTCCCATCGTTTTCCACAAAGTTTTAGATATTACATATTTAGGAAATGTGCCCCCCAAAAAAACAAACAAACAAACAATTTTTTTATATACAATTTAGAATGTTTGGAAGCACAAACTGAATACTGTATGTAGTATTAACTATAAATGCATTGAAGCATTTACAGTTTTTGGTGTTACTATCGAAATATTGAGCTGACTGGCAGCTAAAAGCCAGTCCAGAGTTTGAGATTTTAGACACAAGCTTAAAAGTGAATTGCTGCACCTTGCCTTCTGAAAATATTTGACTTCTGTTGCATTTTTAAGTCTTAAAAATATCTTCTGAAGTTGGCTTCATGCAGCACATCTGTACCCCAACTAATGGCTTGCACATGTGTAGTAATGACCTAAGCCCTGGGCTCAGCAGAAAGGAGGGACAGAGCTTGCTCTGGAAGGGATTCACAAATCTTAAGATAAATTGGGCTTAAATAAGTAAACAAAGTAAAGCACAATGATACACATTTTTCCTTGTTTAAAACACTGACGTCTGGCATTTACCTTGCCACTGAGTCAGCTAGGGGCTTTAGTCCTTATTTAATACTTAAACAATAAGCATAGGATCCTTTCCCTGCTCCCAACATGCATTATGGCCTTTGCCAGTGAACCAGTAACTTTTGGTAAAATAGTGAATCTAGGTGTAGTCACAACATTCTTATTGCACCTCTTTAAGCCTGTACATAGGAAAGTATAATAGGGGTAAATGTATAAGAGGGGTAAGGTCGAAATTTGAGGTATAATATTTATCCTAGAAAGTGAACAGTATAAAGGCAAAGAGTCCCAGATGCCTGTTATATTCGCAATAGTTTATTACAATACACAGAAATTCTAACATTATTTGTACATATGTTATTTAAAATGGGTTTAATCTGCCTAGCTTTTATTCACATCTGATTACTTTGTCCTCTATGTACAGTACCTATATATTGGAATACTGCAGAGGCTACAACTTTAAAGACAGGCAATATTACACCCTTCTAAATGTATAATAAAGGATTACTTGTTTTTATTAGTTCCACAAGACTTCCCTTACTATTAAACCTCATGGAAGGAAATCTAAACATTCAATGCTCAGTCTGCAAATCACATTCTGTCATTTATTTCATCCAAATTCTATGGCAGGGAGAAGGTTGTGTTCACCTTTCTACGAAGATTCCTGCTTGTACTGCATGGACAATGCTACGAAATCTGGGTTTCTCCTCAGACCTCCGGCCACTTGACCTTGTCTGTTGGGTAAATGTAGAGGCCAACCAGTCCCGCACTTCAGATGGAACAGAATCTGATCTGATTTCTGGAAGCTCATCTTCTGTATCTAGAATCTGTCTGTGGAACAGGAAACCAAAATGCAATAATAAGTAGTGACCACAAAAAGTTAAACGCTGCTAATGTCTCCTTTACTAATAGTACATCATACACGTAAAAGACAAAAATCACAGATTAAATCCACCCACATATCCAACATATCTATTTGATGAAATAATTCATCTTTTCCTTTATAGAATACGATATGGTTTTACAATATGACTAAATATAAAAGCTTGTACAAATAGACCGGTGATCCAGGGATCCAGGCAAAAATCTTGTGAGTTCTGTCCAAACGCTTGTAAATATAGTGCAAAAAAAGATAAAGAGGTTTCCCCAAAAGCATGTTATTTGTGTAATAAAGAGGTAGTTGTTACTACCATTTTTTGTGACTTCCAGCGAATCTCTTCTTTTTAGCACTATATTTACAATATGACTATTCAGGTTTCTTTAAAAAAAAAATACAAAGCATACTGGGGATACATAGTTGCAATGCCAAAATGTACCCTCTTTTCAGCTATTATTGGCTGTTTCTAATACTATTATAATTAGTGTGCTTATACCCCACAATCCCATACTTCCCACTCTCTGCACAACTGCTTTGTTCTCATAGAAAAGACAAGACTCAATCCCAGGTGCAAATGGGCAAAAATGATATAAAAAGGATTAGAACTGCAGTTATATAATGGATGCAAACTGTGCTTCTGACCACTTCTCACCTTGTCTCATCAATATAGACTGCTTCCAACAACGAGGCTGTGTACTCCAAGTTTTTTTTCAGCTCTACAATATTGACTTCTCCATTTTCTAGTTGTTTTACCATGTATTTCAGGCTGAAGAAAAGGAAGATAAATTAAATTAGCACTTGTACGTTATAAATCATTTGTCCACAGACTGTAAAAAAATTTTTAAAAAACCATTTCTGAACATCAATAATATGCATTTGTTTCCGCCTGTCGCCTTCACCCTGGAATTAATATATTAAGTATGTTACAGGTTATACAATAGTCTTTGTGTTCTATTTTTGTGTGGTTTCTGAATTATTTGATTTTTGTTTTGCTTTATATTTATGGTTGCCCAGGGTCATTCATTTTATTACTTAAAGAAGTAAAGTCTAACAATATTTTTGCATAGAACTGATCAATTTGAGGAAAAACATCTGATTTCACTTGCCCAAATTTACCTTCAGTACAGTCTGTCAATTAGTTAGATAGAACCATGTATAATTGCCTCATTGGGGCAGGGTAGATTATTAATGTGTTGTGATTCATAGTGCAATTCTCTGCGGACCTTCAGTGCACATCTGAACTAATCTATTATAGATCTTGCCCAATTGATAATTTAGAGGTTTTATTGTTAAAGGGATGGAGATGCCAAGCAAATCTTTAATCAGTTCAGCTGCATACCACATGGTTTCAGCAGTCTAAAATAAGAATGGGACATGATTATTGATTAGCAGATGAGAATGGGTATACATTAAACCACTCCCTTTAAAAAGACACATTTAAACATATCTAATATGTACCTAATACAGGGTTGTATGGAATTCAGTGCAAAGCACTAAATTGTATCAATTTTAAAGTGTTTTTCAATCTGTGTGTCCTTTCATTAATTGTAATTCATGTCTTCTCTTAAGGGGACATTTGGCATGTATGCAAGTAAGTCCCTTAAAAAAAAAACACCTTGTCCCTTTAAAAGCAAACACATGTAAAATGCACATGCTGCAGTGCTGATCTGAGTTTATATGCATTCTACATGTGCACCTGTTTTTAGCAGCCATGCAGCATGCATTTAATCTCATTTGACTCATCATGTGCATTTTACGTGTTTGGTTTTAAAGGGAAGTAGCAACCCTACCTATAATAAAAACTGACAAAACCATTTGTTTAAAGTTTGGCAGAATTTTAATGCATTTAATACTTTACTGGGAATACAAACCATTTTAAAAATGAAAATATTTGAAATATACAGCTGAAAGGTCAAGTCTGAATGTCCAGGAGGACTCACTGAGAGACCACCAAGACATCCCTATGTCCAAACTGGCATTTCAGTTTGGTGTAGTCAAACTTTAATACAATCTTCTGCACTTCAAATACTTTAAGTGAATAGGGGGCTGCTATTTCCTTTTCTCAGCCAATCTTACACTACAGCAATACATTCACACTCAGGTGGTTCTACACAAGTTGCACAAGCATAAATTATTTAACATTATTTTACTGCAACCATGCAATGCAGTACATAGGCAACTTCAAAGTGTGCAGAATAGTCTGTCTGTATGTTATTGTCCCCAAATAGAAGCTATTCTTCTTCTTCTAGCATTTCTTCCACTAGAAAAGCTAAAAGGCTTTGGGAGTTATTCACTAAAGTCTGAATTGTTGTGTAAAGATGTGAATTCGCCAGATAAAGACAGTCGCAATAGGCTGCTACTGTCACAGTCGCATCTTTATAATGAGAATATTGTCGCAATCTTAACTTTACAAAATTGTCGCAACTATACAATGGGGAAATTGTCAAGGATTTGCTATAGGAATCTGCTGTTTGAGAATTCGACAGTCGAATTTGCACCTTAGTGAATAACCTCCTTTAGTCCTGCTTACCCCTGGAATGAGCTTCTAGGAGTTATGAATTTAGCCCAGTTGAATATGGGTAAAAGTCTCAACTGAGAAGCAGGAAGAAAGGGCAATGTTCAATAAGCTGTTGAAGCCCTACCCACATTATTTTACTGCAAACAGATGGCATTTTTAGCAAAAAAGTAAAGCACACATGTGCAAATAGCTGAATCTTAACATTGCCAAGGCAGCTGGCAAAATTATTATGAGTGACAGCCTTTATTGTCCATTGAACCTTTTAGAATTGTGCTTTGCAAATTGAATGTGGTGAATTGGATTATGTGTCTGTTCCTTGCACTGTACAGTGTGGCCCCATAGCCAAGAAAATAAGATTAATTACCAATACAGTGCACAGCAATTCTAAGCATTTCTAGCTAAAGAAGCATGCACCACTAGTCATGTATAGCTAAGATCAGGTCCAACGGTTTAATTGTTTTAGAATGTAACATAAATTCCCTGCCAATGTGTTTATTTTTCTTTTACTGGCAAGGGATGATAAATGCCACATATACAAAACTGATTACAGAAGGAACACCACGTGGTGATTTTCTGAGCTGCAAGAGAGTTCAGTTCTTTTCCATTCCCATAAGTGTTTCTCTGTCAAAAGGAAAAATCCTTCATTTTACCTGCGCTTATTTTTCAAACTTCAGCATCCCAGGGCCTTGAAAAACCCAGCGAAGTAGAAAATGAAATGCGAAACTGAAATCTCAGGAGGAGAAGAGACCTAGAATTTAATTTATTTGGCTGCAGTGAGAGAGGGGCATTGACATGATCTTCATAGTACTTTTCTCCAAAAAGTAAGAACAAAAAAACATGAGAAATGCTGTCACAGGGAAAAGAAACAGAGCAGACAGGAGGTCTGGAGGAAAGAACCCATATTAAGTCTATCTAAAGCAATGGACAGATTACTTGTATTTCACTGCAGCTTGCTGTTACTAGGTAAGCAAATCAAGTGCATAGTTCCAGTGGCAAAATGCCCAAAATTAAATATTAATCCCTAATGAGAAGAAGAACCTGTAAGTGAAAGCTACTGTGAACATTCAGGTGGGTGAAATCTCCTGTGATTCTTTCTTCACCAGTTAGCCATGGGCCCCATGTTGGACTAAGAGATCAAGGCCCCTTCTAACTCAGCAAATCATTCTTCCCAATAACAAACTCAGACAAGCGTCAAGTAGGCAGAGCCTGATCGAAAAGGAACTAGAGTTGAAACAGACCTGTCTAACAATGTTAAGGATCAGAATACAACCAATAGAATTGTAGTATGGCAGCTTTCAAGGCTGGTGATAAAGGTCATCTTGCAATTTTAAATATATATATATATGGGCGAAATTTATTAAACTCTGAAAGACTGCTCTCAGTCTTTCTGAGTTTACCAAGTGAGATCTCACATTGTTCTCATGAGGTTTTTTGAGAATTTTGAAAGTTGAAAAATCGAGATGGGAAAACTCGATCTCTAAAAATCAAAAAAATCTTGCAAGAACAATGTGGAATCTCACTTGGTAAATGCGGAAAGACCGCTCTCGGCCTTTCCGAGTTTAATAAATTTTGTCCTAAATGTAAGAATCCCTTCCTTCCTGACTTTATTTACTAAAATTGTTTTTGTTAGTTTGGGATCAGAGGTTGCACATAATGTAATCATATGAAGGCGTACAGAAATTACTAGTGTTATGATTGGCCATTAATTTCAGATTTCCATATAGTATCTGAGTGGAGTGTTTACATTTCTTGGCTGACCATATAACTTTTTGATTAGCAAATGAGGAGCTTTTGCCAGCTGCAGAACAGGGCAGTGCTGTGAAATCTACATCTCTTTGTACACTGGTCTAGGATGTTCTTTGGGATAGAGGGGCAATAGTATGTATGGGGTGCGTGAGTACTTCCCTCTGGGAAATATTTGCCCATTCACATACAGCCTTCTCAGAAAGTTTGGCCACTTGCTGCTATTAGACTGTTAATGAGGCGCTCTTATATCTGTAATCCTGGGCAAATTGTGTAATTTAAATTGCCCTTTTTTAGAGATGTTTGTAGGCTTTAAGTTAATATTTTTCATATGAAAGTAACACTACATGGTTTTGTAAAATGTATCATCATCCTTATAGTTTATAAGCTGATGCTCAAGTGAACTATAAAGAAAGATTAAACATAAACATTCTAAGAGATACTATCATCCCCTAAATTGGTAATCAAGTGAGACAAGACCTGCTGTATTGGGGAGGAAGGAACAGGAAAACAAGCACAAAAGTGCCTGAACGTAAAATCATATTTTAGTTGCTAGTCTGATTATTTAACAGTACAGTACAAATGTTTTCAAGGCACCAACAACACATTTTATGACATGCTTTAATAAATGTGAGATTTTATTGACGTTTTGAACTAGCAAAATTATTTAACTGCAATCCCCAAAAATGTCAAATGGGCTGGCTTCTAGCAAAAAGCTTAGCGTGGTTTCATTCATTGTACTACACAATTTGGAGGACAGAGGCTATTCAAGCACAAATTATAGTTTGAGAATTTTTAAATAATAACAAAATAATTTGACATTAGCCAGAAAAAAAAAATTGGAAAATCAATTACTTCACAGCTACATGTACACTAATGGGTTAAATTACAGAGCGCAGCTCAAATTGGCCATAAATAAACACGGCAGAGCAGATTTTATTATTAATGATTCATTATTAAATTGCGTAATGAAACTGTTCCAACTTAAAGAGTAACCAATACAGAAACAGCCTTTCTGGTAATTTAGTGTCCTTGTTATAATGTGTTCATTCTCCTACACAGGAAGGGTTTATGGGTAACAGATTTCTTTAACTGGGACAGCGTATATCTTCAGCAACATCAAGTAAAACTGGTTGCATCAAGACACTCAGAGCTTTTGTAATTTTAGAACTCGGTCTGGTCCAGCACCTAAAAACATTTTCCTGCTCCCTTACTTGTGCCACACGATACACTGTTTCATATGTTTTCATGGCACGTTGTCTCCTTCATTGTACCCTTGCCCTGAGCCACCAGCCGTTCAAAAATTGATTTTTCCTTTTACGCTTTCAGCTTCCAACTAATTGAATAGATGCTACCTGTGATTATGACATGGCTCTTTTATATGGCTGAGGACAGAATTGCCCTGCAAAGCAAGGAACTATCCAGACAATAAACTAGGCTATTCAGTGTTTCCCTTTATTTATATTTTTCTACAGAGGTGATATAGGTTCAGATGGTATAAGGACTCCAATCCAGATGAGGTGGGGAGGAGGCAAGTGGGTTTGGAGAAACAAGCTGAGAATGCAGCAGGTGGGGATTGTTGGGGAAAGCAGACTACCAAGAAATCAAATCAAGTAACTTTGGAAATGATTAACCCCTCCAACAAATATACATTATCTATGTAAGGGTGCTGTAAAAGGCATAGAATAAAAATAAGATCAATATATTATTGCAGTTCAACAATCAGGACTTCAAATTCCCCTCTGAAGCCAATGTGGGTTCTAAGTGTCCCCACAGGTCACTAATCTTTACTAACGAGTCTTTAAAATACAACCCACAATCAATTCGGACAAGATTTAAAAATATTTTAGTTTTTTTTCTGGCTTTGTTAAGGTTAAGAAGCTTGGACAAAAAAAAAAAAATTCCAAAATGCTTTGCTACAAAAAAACTATAAGAAAAACACTGAACATTGATTCTTTTTATTTTAAAAGTTTCACCAAAAACAGGAAAAAAACAGGAGTGTATAAGTCATGTGATCATCAATGATCAAGAAGTGATCATTTACATTTCACAAATACTAGTGGAATGTCCTGTACCTAATATATTTCACCAGACCCATTATTTGCCTTAGGCAAATTGTTAAGAGATGTATTCTGTCTGTTTTCAACCAGCTGATGGCTTAATACACTAAGGGGGTTACTCTCTGATGTCCGAAATTGACTGTCGAATTCTCAAACAGCGGATTCCCATAGCAAATCCGCAACTGCGACAATTCTCCCATTGTAAAGTCGCGACTGCGACAATTTTTAAAAATTTCAGCTGCGACAATATTTCCATATTAAAGTTGTGACTGCGACAATATTCTCATTATAAAGCCGCTACTGCGACAGTAGCAGTCTATAGCAACTTTCTTTATAGCTGGCGAATTCACACCTGTACACAGCAATTTGGACTTTAGAGAATAGCCCCCTTTAAATGTCTATCATTGTTTTATGATGAAATATTTCTCTCTAAGGGGGCTTTAATTTTCTCTATTTATTTGACTGTCTATCTATCTAGCAATACATTTATGTGTTTATTGAATACCGCCCCTACTTTAATGGGCAAAGACATTTGTAAAAAAGTAATTTGTACCACTATCCTACAATTTTCTATAGGCAATTTAATGTGAAGTGACCTAGTTGTACTGTATATACATTAGAAAATTAGTGCAGGATTCTAATGAGCAGATGATATGACTACTGCACTGTTTTAATAAGCATTATTATATAGGATGTGGAACAAATTTTGGTTACTGAAAGTCCTATACTGTACACTGTACACTATGCGCTATATGCTTCTTAATAGAAAATGGGGCATTGCACACTTATATCAAGTTAAGGACTATCAATTCCATGAAATGACCAATGAATACATAGTTCTAAGTCCTTGTGAATAGCTGCTGAAACATACAGTACATCATAGATCAGCGGTCGGCAAACCGCGGCTCGCGAGCCACATGCGGCTCTTTCGAGCCTTCTGTGTGGCTCTTTTCACAGCCGTGGCTCAGCTGAGCGCCGGGTGATAGAGAGGAGCGTTGGGGGATAGAGAGGAGCGCCGGGAGAAAGAGAGGAGCGCCGGGGGATAGAGAGGAACGCCGGGGGATAGAGAGGAAC
>WMED01005503.1:0-19440 GCA_019650415.1 Pipa parva
ATATATATATATATAGTATATAGTTAGGGTAGAGAGGTCATGTTAGTCCACAGATGCAAAAAAAAGCAGTATTGCTTTGAACCAACCTGATGAAGGAGAATTAACACTTTGAAAGCTTGTTTATGTAAGAAGACTGTTAATCCAATAAAAAGGTATCGACAAATATTGCAATACTCATTTTTTATTATATAATATGTTAATGTTTATATATGTATAATCTGTGTTTATATGTATGTATATATACAGTATATGTGTCTGTGTTAGCTAAAATAGTATGATGACTGTTTCTGGATTTTATTATAATAACCCCGTTATTATTATTTTTTTTTTAAGGGCAATGTGCCAAACAAGCAAAATCGGAGCCAAGCTGCAAGAGAACAAGAAAGAATCATGAAACAAAAAAATGAGCTTAAAGCAATGGGTAAACTAAAATATAACTTTATATATAGTGAAACATCTTTTAGTTATTAATACATGATTCACTGTTAATTGATCTTTTGGGGCAACATCTGACACACTGCTCTAAAATAAACTTTGCATTTGTTTGTATGTATGTATATGTTTATTTATAAAGCACCACTAGATTACACAGCAGTGTACAATCCAATAATACAATTAGAATACAGACAAGGGAAAAGTTAATTACAGGGGATATAAACAAGAAAATACATCACTCTAAGTGCCAAGCCATGAGTGAAACAAGAGGATGGAGGTCCCTGCTCTATAATAATTGTACTTTTATTTTAAAGTTCTGCTATACAATATGCAGAATAAGTTTGATTTAAATTGTATCAGTTTTCAAAATAAATGTCCTGGTTGATGTATGATACTATTGTACATATCACTGGGTTAGACACATTTTTAAAACATTAAATATCTCTTCCTTGTGTTTAAAATTCTACCTGTTTTTACAAGTCGTTAAATGTACAGTTATATCGTTGTGTATGTCCTGTGTTCTAAGCTTGGGTGTTTTTTTATGGGAGGCCCTTCTTGTGTAAGGTGTGGGGGGTGATAATCTATTCTGGATCTAAGCTTGAACTCCAGTACGTACCAGAGTTTAGTTATTCTATCCACAGCAACCATGTCGTGAAATTTATAATTTGTCTTAGCCATTAAATTTTTCATTCATATTATGCATGCAATTTCCTTACAGAAGTCTACCAATAGAGGGTTTGTTTGGGGTGGGGTGGGGGGGCTGTCTTCCATGTCTGAGGATCGCTAGCTTCTATTATAAGATGTTTAAGGGTATTTTAGGAAGGTGAATAGGAAGGACCCAGCAGCATAGATAGCACTTGGTGAGCACAATTGTTTAATATCAAAACCTTCTGATCTATAATTTGGGTAACTTGGGCCCAGAGAATTTGACTATTCTGCCTTCCCCGCTAAATGTGGATCAAGGCTCCCTCTGCCAATGCATCTCCAGTACGAGTTAGAAAAGGAGAGGGAAAGGTGCGAATTTAACTGTCGAATTCGCAAATAGGGAATTTCCATAGTAAATCCGCTACAATTTCCCCATTGTAATGTCGCGACAATTTTTTAATGTTAAGATTGTGACAATTTTCCCATAATAAAGTCGCGACTGCGACAATATTCTCATTATAAAGATGCGACTGCGACAGTAGCAGCCTATTGCGACTTTGTTTATCTGGCGAATGTGCGCCTATACACAACAATTCGGACTTTAGTGAATAACCAACTAAGAATTTTAATTGGTCACTTGTGCTTTAGAGGTAATGGAGTGTTAATAAGTTAAGAAGAAATTTTTATAGATAATTCCTTCTTAAGGCCTCTTCTGTTTTTTAGTAAAAGAAAAATAGCGGTGTTACAAATTTGCTTAAAAGAGGTTATTACAATTATTATTATTTGGGTCCGCTTGTTATATCACATTTGCTAACGAAGAGGAAGTAGCAACAACTGAAATTTCAAGCAGTTGTAAATCAAAAGCCTATTGTTCCCTTATTTAAAGGTGAACATTGCAGTAACATAGATTATACAACGGAATAGACATATTAAAATATGGAAATCCTGAGAGATTTGAGATAATCCTGCCTTTGTTTTGTATGATTCAGTAGTTAATAACCAGAAATAACTCCTCTTCTCTACAAATGTTTTCAGAGATGGAAAAGGCAAGGATTAGGAGAGAACGTGCTGAATTGGAAAAATCACGAATAAGAGAGAAGAATATTAAGGAAAGGCAAAGAGAAGCAATTAAACAAATAGTACAAGTGGAAAGATTAAAGAAGAAAGAAGAGAAAGAGAGGATAAAACTGGAAAAGGAGAGGGTAATGCACTGTTTACATGGCCACTCATACATGCACATACATTTTACATACATCTCAGTACTTGATATATTGTAGAACTTTGGAGTTTTGTTTGATGGAATAAATTCTGCTGTTATTTATATATTTTTATTTTCTCCTTCAGCTATTTGTGGATATAGTCTTCTTGGGTAAAGCTCCTATCTCTGTAGGGGGTTAGGACACATGGGGAAAAAAAGGGGGTAGCCCACAGTCTCCTCACTTGGCATTTACCCTCCTGGCCAGTCGGGTACAGAGCCTCAATCCATCAGCTGTACAGTGCAGCTACCTTGAGTTCAATCCATATTTTTATAGCTCTGACACCTTAGTTTTGGCCCAAGTCAGCATAGTCACAAAGTTTTGTCTTTGGAAGTCTGACTCTTTCCATTGGGAAGTTTGAGTACTGCCTTTTTGCTATTTCTAAATGTACAGGTAGGTTAAAATGTTCTAAACCTCTCAAATGCAATTTTTTCATTCATTATGACCCTTGTTTTGTTCAGGAAAGAGAGAAAATTCGTGAGGAAAAGCAGAAATATGCAGAGCGCCTTAAACTGTGGAACAAACCTCGGGATGATATGGAGTGTGATGACCTTAAGGTATCAGTAAGAGGGGATACAAAATATTTCTTTTATTTCCTACTAAATTTCTGACTGATTTCTTATCTATTAGTCCCCCTTGCTGCTGAAGTCCCTAATTTTTTGGTGCACCACTAGTTTATTAGAGATGATTTTATTATTAAATAAAAATCAAGTAATGAAGGCATTGTATCTGTACGTATTTACAGTATTCAGCACAAAATACTTTGGTTCTGGGCATCCTGTAATTACCATGAGCATCTAAGTTGAGAATTATTAAAAGTATATAAATGAAAGTAGTAGTATGTAAGTATATGGCAAAGACAGGAATACAGGCAAGAGAAAGAAAACAACATTATAATGAGACTATTTTGAAATAAGCTTTTACATGTTTTCCAAGGTGACCACTTGTGATGCTAGTGTATATATGTATATGTTATATTTTTATGAACCATGTGAATTTACAGTATTGGTTTTCATTTTCTGCTTATTTTTGTATTTCAGGAGCTGCCTCAGCCCACTCCAATTAAAACGAGGCTCCCCCCTGAATGTTTTGGAGATGCCATTATGGTGTCAGAGTTTCTCCATGCTTTTGGAGAGCTGTTTGACCTCAAAGATGAATTTCCTGAAGGAATGTCTTTTGGTGAGTTATTCCCAATCTATGGAATCCCTGTAGACGATGTATAAAACATGTTGATACAAAAAGACATTTTGATAACGAGATGTGTATACTTTGGTTAAGAGAATGTTTGATTTGCGACAAGAGCATGGGATTTATGTAAGCATTGATTTAACAGTTAACTGATAGCATTTTCTGACCAAAATACATTATTTATTTTCTAGAAATGCTTGAAGAAGCTTTGGTTGGCAGTGACCCTGAAGGACCACTTTGTGAGTTACTTTTCTTTTTTATGAGTGCCATCTTTCAGGCCATGACTGAAGAGGAAGATGAAGTGGCCAAAGAACAAATTACAGAGAAAGAATCCAAAGGTCAGAGTCTTTGTACATATAATAATTTTTAGAGAGATTTCTAATTAATACCTGAAAATGTGGGAAAACCATTGTAGGCTCTCGCTACAGTCTCAGAGTCTACAGAGAAGATATTTATAGCTTTTCTTACCACCTAGGGCCGGTACCGCCATATGCTGCTTAAGTGGGGGCGTTGCTGCTTGTTGGAGGATAGTCATAGCGCCCCCTTTCCCTGTCCCAGCTCTGATAGTGCTACTGCAGTCTCTGGTTTCTCCAAGCACTCCCCTCAGCTGCTTATTGGATCATCTTGCAGGAAGTTAGTGTGAAGCCTGAAAGGAAACAAGAGAGCACAGTACTGCAGTACAGGGAGGATTGTTGCAAAGGCAGAGTTAACACATAATAGGAAAGCGGGGTGGCGAAGTAGGGGAAAGGTGGGTTGGGGGTCAACATAGTATGGGAAAAGGGCAAGTAGGAGCTACATAGTATGGAATGGGGGAAGCACAGTATTGCAAATAGGCATATGGGGGCATCACAATATGGCAAAGACCGGGTTGGGGCAGTGCAGTACAGGAAATAATTATAGAATGCTGCTGCATGCCGTCACTCTACCTAGTCCCTCTTTATCTGCTACACTGTGGAGCACAATATTTGGATACTGCTGCAGTGTGTAGAGCACAATGGGTGGGATTGCTGTTGGGGGAGGGAGCATTTTTTCCAGTTCCATTGTTTCCATCAGTAGCACTATGGCAAGAAGCATTTGTAAGAATAGTAAATACATAAGGAATTAATGAGAGACTTTTTATTTCATCCCTTCAGATCTGTCAGAAGCTTTGGAAGAGGACGCTGATGCAACAAAATCTGCCCTGACGGCTGTGGCTTCTTTAGCAGCATCATGGCCTCAGCTACACCAAGGTATGTGTGTTTACAAGTTTCTTTACATTTCTTTATCATGTTTGGCTATTTGTTTCCTGATAAAGGAACAGGATTTGTCTGTACTGATTTTTTTATATATATATATATATATATATATATATATATATATATATATATATATATATATATATATATATATATATATATATATATATATATATAAATAATATTAAATAGTGTTACTTTTATTATTGTGTTCATAGAACATTTTACACTGTCACCCCACAGAAAATAAAGGGCTAGTTTACAATGTCTAGCTTTATCATTCAGGCACACTATACAGTGCCCAGCAGACTTCCCAAGTTACACTGCAGGGTAGCTTCAGACTTTTATGGTTATAGTGCAGTGAGCCAAGCAAACATATCTAAATAAAGTGTGGCATTGTCACTGTAATTCCTTTATTATAGCTTATAATGTCTATCAGCCTTTCCTGGATGCTGTTCCCACCTCCCCCCCCCCCCCCATATTTCGCAGTTACCATGCAGAGGTCAAGCATCCATTTCCTAGTTAATAAATGCCCTTTGATACAGTGGGCTAGGAGGCATCCTCCTGTTCTACCTGTTGTATTGCTGATGACTCCTGCACCTGCCACTGCAATATTAATCATTCCCTAAAATTAGTATCCCAATTAAACTTGGTCTTGTGTATTTTAGAGAAAAATATGTATAAACTCCACTTATTTTTTATTTAGAATAGAGTATATTATGTCCATAAATAAAAACTTTTTATTTTGCATCAAGAGGGTATTAAAGGAATCTGTTTAGGGAGAAAAAAACAGTAATGGTGGTATTGCTAATGGTATACATTTGTCACTGTTATATTTGATATCAAAAAGTGAAGAGCACAAGTTGTGCAATGTGTGAGGCAGTAAAGAGCCACAAGAAGTCTCTTATCAATGCAAGCACGGAACAGTGCACTGTTAATTTATTCAAGTTCCATTCAGTGGAACAACTAGTATATTGCCAGCAGTTAGGTTGCTAATTTTTAAATTCCTGATTTTTTTTTATTTTTTAAAAAATAGATGCTGGTAAGAACTTGCAGCATTAATAGTTCTTTTTTTTTTTTTTTTTTTAATTAACAAGTTTTCTTTGATTCTTCAAAACTTAATTAAAAAAAAAATTCTGGACACTACTATTTATTGCCAGATTTTGTCAATACAAATTCAAATTGGTCCCCAGATAATGCTTTCTCTTGAAATAGTAATTTTTATAAAATCAATTCTTTATTAAGACAGCAATTTTAAACATTTTCAAATGAAGTAGAACAGTTTGAACAGTTTGGCAACACAGTTTTGCATGATTACAAAGTTGATTATCAGACATCCTCTTTATATTTTGTGATTTGTCTAGTTTGTATTCGTTTTGTAGTTACCCATTTGAGGTTTGCAATGTTACATTGATCTGCATTATATTACAGCCCTTCATGTGTAACATTTTTACTTAACTTTGTTTGTATTTGATGTTGTGCTATTCATATACTGGATTATGTGCTATTGTATATACATTGGTTACTTACATATTTAATTAGTTCAGACCGCTCCACTCCTGGAGATCTTGGTGTGTTGTATTGAGAGAGAGTTTATTGTTACTGAGTAGTACATATATACATACCAGCAAAATTAAAGTGCTTGCATATAAAGGTAATGTACATTACAATGATATTGATATAAATAATAAGTTAAATAAATTAGTAGAGTAGATAAAAATATTGTTTTTAGTTGATGGGTTTATGCCCAGAAAGGTTTGTGTTAAAAACCATGTAGTATATTGAAACTGGGTCTTTAGAAGTGATTTGGTGGATTCTGGTAGGGTATTGATGAATGGAGTCCATGCTGTCAGGAATGGTTTGGTCAATTGATCCTTGTGTGTTAATGAGTGTAGCCAATCCATTTTGAATAGAGACTGGAGTTGTGTAAAGATTGTTTCGGGGGGAATGATTGCAGCCAATGGGCAAAGATTGCTTTTTTGTGGCGGCTGACAATTTAATTAAAAGTGAGCGGTTATCTGGTTTTATTGCTTTGTGAAGGAGGTTGTCATATTTTCCAAATAAGGCCCATTCTACTGTGGGGGGTGCATTTTATTTTGAAATAGTACTTTTATATTATTATGCTTTGCATTTTAATTTTAATTTTTTGTGATCATATTAATCTTGCAAAAATGGTGATCTAAAACTTTTTGCAAAAAGCTAAATGTGTAGCTGGGAGAAATCCTGATTTTAGAAGGGAAGTATTAAAATGACTCACAAATGAGATGAATTATAAATTAAAAGGGGATGTTTTTTGTTTCCGTTCTGTTGTGGAACTGATGTGATTCCAGTGATGTACACCAGTGCTGAATTTCTAAAATATTTGCAGCCCCCCCTTCCATGAAAATCATCAGATTTGCCTGTTATTTACAGTAGTACTGTATTGCTACCATGGGTCACGTGACTGCATCAAAAGTTAAGTTGAGCCGGGTCTCCAAAGCTGCTTGACCCTGCTTAGGTAAACCATAGAAAATCCTTTGGATAGATTTTGGACACAAACATTTCTCTATTAGATTGCAACTGCTGACTGTAATCTCATTTCAGTATAGAGAAAATATGTTGAATTGTTTTTCTGCATCATTTGTTACAAAAGGCTGTCGTCTTAAAGAGCTGGATTTGGACAGCTGTACACTGTCTGAGATACTGCGCCTCCACATATTGGCATCGGGTGCTGATGCAACATTTGCAAATGCCAAGTATCGATACCAGAAACAAGGTGGATTTGATGCTACAGATGATGCATGCATGGAGCTCCGTCTCAGTCACCCTGCCATTCTGAAGAAACTTTCCACTATCTCTGTTTATGCTTTGCAACCTGGTGAGCCAAAATAGAAATCTTTTAAAAATGCAGAAATCTGTTTATAAATGCAGTTGGTCCAGTGGTAATAGGCAACCTGTAATGTTGCCCTACTGGAGTTTTCCAAAACACCCATGAACAAATGTCCTTGGACAGTGGAAACCAGACTAGATCTTTTTAATAAACCATTTGAAAACAATATAAAATGTGAAGAAGAAATTCCTGTAATCTTATGCAGCTTGAGTTGTGTGCATGATATCATACCCCAGTGTCAAGCAGCAACTTCTGAGTTTTGCAAATATAAGGTACAGCGCCCTGTTACTAAATTGATGTGCTAATGAATAAACAGTGTCAAATGATAACAAATTAAATTAATGATAAGTGAAATAAAACTTAATAATGCCTCTTAGTCCAATGATCAAGTCTTTTTACCAGGATGATATGTATTGAGTGATAGTCCAATAATGTTCCATGTTCCTGCGCTTAAACCGATGAGGTGATCTGCCCAATCTCCTCTCAAACAGCAAAAATAGTCCAATTGTTAATTCCGGTCAGCCAGAATATGAATGGTAGCGCTGGATGGATATATGAAAAATGGAAAAAGGAGAGAAATACTCCCCTAGTGTAATGCCGTCAATTCAAAATGTACAGTCGTGTATGTGAATTGTGATTATACACATATGCAGTTCGTGCACTGTGAAAGGTGCAAGTGACTGTTGGATGTATGTGATGAAATCACATGCCTAAATTTTATAAGTGGCGTAAACCAATTTGTGAATAAAGGTATCTATGATAACCTGAAAGCATATGTTGATGATATGCCAGTGAATAGATAACGAGGGGCAAGGGTCACTATGACTCCCCCCTTTGTGAGTACACTCACTGGAAAGTGCTCTTGGGAATAGCACTTAGAAATAGAGATCCTCCAATAATGATCTGGAAATCCTCTGGACCACTTTCCCCAATGCAGGCTGTGTGTACAGGTTCTCAATAGGAAATAATGATTGTGGTATATTCTGATTAAATAAATATTTTATTAAACAGGTAAATACACACAATAAAAATGCTGTAAGTCCTTTACGATGGCCAAATCTGCTCCCAGGAACAAATTGATCACTTGGGCTGCAGTGACCGATATGATGTCCTTAATAGAGTCTCTCAACGCGTTTCATCGATTCACCATCGACTTCCTCAGGAGATAAGTTAAAAATCGCTATTGCTTTATGTGCAGGCATCTCTCTGTGAGCTTTTTAAATTAAGCCGTGCACATGAGGAAGCGTGGCTTAATTTAAAAAGCTCACAGAGAGACGCCTGCACATAAAGCAATAGCGATTTTTAACTCATCTCCTGAGGAAGTCGACTGATCAGGTCATTCAGACAGACAGTGGCTGGCTGTGTTAGTGCTGCGTTGGGAGCAGTACCGGCAATTTTTTTTTTTTTTACAAAAAAAGCACTGCTGACGACTTAAAATTGAATAACTGTTTTAAATTTTTAAGTTATTTATTTGTCATTGGTGCAACACAATATTTTTTTTTTTTACTATATTGTTGTGTTTCTGAACAAATTATTTTCCTTCAGGCGAGAAGCTTAAAATTCTTCATGCACTATGTGGGAAACTTCTGACACTAGTCTCCACACGAGATTATATTGAAGATTATGTGGAAGAGCTGCGCCAGGCAAAACAGGAATTTAGGGAACTGAAAGCTGAACAGAATCGAAGAGAGCGGGAAGAGGCGGCTGCCAGGTAAGAGAAGTTCACTTTCTGCTGAAAGAAATGGCAAGAGAAGGGGATTTTTATAGTGTAAAAATAGTCAACTGGGATCACGCACAAACCTTTTTTTACTAGACAATCCTGCATGTAGTGAGATCAGCACATGGCGTTAATTAGAGAATATACGTGAAACCTTTTATTAGATACTTTAGAGATTATACACAGCGTTCTGTGTAGACTGTTTTTATATTTCAGAAGAGGTATTGTGAATCAAATCAGTTTCCAGTATAGCTATCACATGTTTAATAAAAATTACTGAGTTAATGTCGAGTGCAAAAAATATCTTTCAAAACAGACTCTCAAGACTTGCTTGATAAAAGCTCTCTTTTGGCCATTCTTATCTACATAGACTGTAAGGGGGGAATTTACCATAGTGCGAAGTGAGGTCCAAATCCTTCGCCTCACTTCGCACAGACTGTTATGCGCTCGCTGATGTCCTACACGCGGACATCAGTGAACGCTTTAAAGGGATTCCAGTCTTGGCGAGAGCACTCAAGTGACTGGAATCCCTTTAGAACTTTCGGTGATGTCCGCGTGCAGGACATCAGCGAGCCTATAACAGTCTGTGTGAAGTGAGGCGAAGGATTCGGACCTCACTTCGCACTAAGTCTCAGCATTGTGGAGATTTCTTTTAACAATAATCGCTACAATTTCATTTTTTATTTTCTACAGAGTAATATGAGAGTAGCTTTATGTACCCCATTTGTACAAACCCAGAGGTTGCCAAATTTCTTGCCCCTGCTTGAATGTTCTTACTGCAACACCTCCCAGTATAAACTGAATATTTATAGTTTTAGACACAGTTTATCCACCAAAAATTATTTGCCTGTACATTTGTCGTTATTGATTGCTTGTTTTTTTTCAGCATATATTAACTTATTTACATCCTTTTTAATTAACAGCCATATTCTTATTGAAGCTTCTCTTTTGTGTTACCTAATTTCTTATAACTGGAATTTTACCCCAAGCCCTCCAAATTCTGAAAATCCACTTAGAGCCATGCAGGAGTGCAGTTGCAGAGAGCTGCTGGCCACCTAATTGTTGTTTTTTTTTTATCAAGCCTGTGCATCAAGGACTTGGCATGAGTTTAAAAAGACAGTATATTAGCTGAACTGAAAGTAGATGAGAGAGGATGCAAAAATCATTGCAATTCCATGAAAAATAACAGGGGACTGGTCATTTAAGTACATTATATTTTGTGCTACTAAACTTTATGTGTTTACTTTGAAGAAATTGATGTTACCATTTTGTTGGATCTAGGATTCGCAAGAAAAAAGAGATGAAGCTGAAAGAGCAAGAATTAAAGATGAAAGATAAACAAGAACGGCTTAAAGATGATAACAGGGACCTTTCTAGAGATGGCCTGTAAGATACATTTAAATGTAACAGTTACTTTATTGTAATGGCTTTCAGTATTAGTGCCTTTGTGACAGTCAAATGCCATAACGGATATCAATCTGTGTAGTGTAGCTTCCAACTGATAATGTCTTCTTGCATAGTAATTAAAATCCGGCACTCCCAATTCTAAAACCAACGTTTATTTCAGCCTCATAAAAAAGAATCCATAAAATCAAAAAGAACGGTAGCGCCTCCTGACGCGTTTCGCGCCTTGGCGCTTAATCGTAGGACTTCTTGCATAGAACAACATGAATGCTTCCCAGATTACAAACTGAAAGATCTAGTAGAGGATCTGATTCCTGGAACAAGCACAGTTAACTATAATACAGATCTACTGTATGGATCATGTCTGTTTGTAAAAGGCCCTTGAAAAACAATCTTCCTTGAGTGTGTTAACTGTGCAGTGGCAACTTTTGTTGAATGAGGGGTCATTCCACTGAATGTGTAGCTTGAGCACACAACATGAGTGGATATCTCCTGTGACTACTTCTCTTTCCTCTTTTAATTATTTATTTATTGTATAAACATCTGATGTTCGTCACTTGTATAGTTTTACCACCTGATACCGGCATTGCCTAAAACCGAATGGACTTAGATACATTTTGTCTTCAATTAAATATCATCCCATTTTTAATGTATTCTTTGTTATTGCTGAATCTGGCACCTTTTTGTTTTGGATCCAGAAATCCAGAAGAGCAAGATGAATTGGATACTAGCTCTGAGAATAAAGATGTTACTCAGCGAGATCAGGATTCCGCATCTGAGGATGAAGACTCTAAACCAATTGGAAAAAAGGGAAAAGGTCTGTCACATAACCCTAATAGTTTAAAATGTGCCAGTCTAGTGTAGTGTAGGTCTGATTGCTAAAGATGTAAAGATATCACATGTTTTTTGGAACCTTTCACACCTGCAAAGGGAAAATGAATCTACTGCTAAAGTAAACTTAGCTGAAAGTATATTTATGCTGTCTTTTTTTGTGTACACTTCTGTAATTTTATTCATGTGTATGTATTTTTCTTCTGTTTTTATGGGTTTCATGTTGAAGTACAGTGTATACCTACATCTCTGTATTTTTCTTTTTTCGGAGTTCTGAATTATTGTATAGTTTTCATGGCTAATAACCTATGTGCTAATTAAAGAAAACCTCAATTAAAATAAGTATTAAAGGCCAGGAACCTCACATATAGCCAGTGTAAGTCTTCTGTGCTCATACTTGATTTGCTGTTTTAATTTAAGCATAAAAAGATAGGTGGGGTTAGTCACTAAAGTCAGAATTGTTGCGTATAGGAGCGAATTCGCCAGATAAAGATTGTCACAATAGGCTGCTGCTGTTGCAGTCACGTCTTTATAATGAGAATATTGTCGCAGTTGTGACTTTATTATGCGAAAATTGTCACAATCTTAACATTAAAAAATTGTCGCGACTTTACAATGGGGAATTTGTCACAGATTTGCTATGGGAATCCGCTGTTTGCGAATTCGACAGTTGAATTTGCACCCCAGTGAATGGGATATTGAAGATAAATGTTATACTTTCCCGGAATTGCAAGAGGCTTCCCCTGTGAATCTTAGGAACAAAATGAAAGTTGACAACAGCATGGAATTATCCATACATGGCCTAAGAGTACTACTTCATTTCTTGTTTTTTAAAAAAAAAAAAAAATAATCTGAACACAGCCTGAAGATGGTGGTTAGACAAGTTCCCACTCAGAAAGAAAAGCTGTTCAAACATGGGGAGGCTTTGAACCTGGCAGAATATTGATGGGGCAGACATGTCTTAAACAGAAGGAAATAGATGTGAGCACTAGATTGTATGTATAGATAAATACAAAGTAATGGTGCAGCAATACAGGTTATATAAAGTAAATAATGAGAAAAAAAGATGAAAAAGAAAACTTTTTATGGACCTTATTTGTTTTTCACTGTCTATTTATACATTTTTTCACTTGTTTAAAATGAATACAGACACATATCTTATAAGACTTTTCAAAGTGATTTATATTTTGCCTGATTTCATCACTTCATTCAGTACAAACAACTCCAGATCTTATCAGAAACAGTGCGTGGCAAATCCTACTTATCTCAGGCAGCAAGACTCCCATTCCCGTTGGATAACTTGACTATATTCTGATATTGGGGGTACATGTTTTGTTTTTTTGTTTTAGGTATGAAAGGACAAAATGGCTCACTGGAAAAGAAAGAGGATTTGCTAGTTGAAGAGAAGTTGCGACATAATCAATTAAAACGAGAACAGGAACTGGTGGAAAAGATACAAGTGGCCACTGCCTGTACCAACATTTTCCCTTTGGGCAGAGATCGTTGGTACAGGCGTTTCTGGACATTTTTTTCTTTGCCCGGACTGTTTGTAGAGGAGGACTACTCTAATCTCACCGAGGATATGTTACAGCCTCGGCCTTTTTCGCAACAAGAGACCTCTCTTACGTCTGGACTTTGCCAAGAACTATCTACCTCCCCTGTTCAGGAGAGCAACAAAGAGCCTGAGCAGTCTAAACCAATTAACAAACCAAATCGTTGGTGCTTCTATAGTACTTCAGAAGAATTAGACAAACTAATAGAGGCTCTAAACACAAGGGGGCACAGGGAAAGTGCCTTGAAAGATGTTCTTATACAGGAAAAAAACAAGATATGCCAGAAACTGGATAATATTCCAATAAATCGCTTTAACATTCCAGGTAGGATTGTAATTTTGGCTATCGCTCTGTGCACTCACTCTCTCCACTAATTGTACAAATCTGGCTACATGTGTGCTGTAGAAGCATGTATACATATGCCTATTTCTCAATAACTTACCAAGCTAATAAGTCTTCTGTAGGTACGTGTCCCCTTATAGGTACATCGGAGGATTAAAATTTGTCATTGGATTGGTGAAACTGAACATCAGTCAGATTTGTAGCCATTCATTAACTGCTCTTAATTCACATACTGTCAAGTTATGCATTCCTAAAAAAAAATATTCTTGTCATGCCTCTCAGCTGAAGTATATGAGTTCAAACATTTTTACATAAAAATCAAGTAATGATTGTTCTATTTTTCATAATGATTTGGACCCCACATGACACCAAGTCCTGTGTAAGTCTATGGTTGCAATTTCTGTGAATGCTATTTAAATGCATTAAACCAGGGAATTTTAGGACATTGTTTTAGTGAACTCTGGTTTCATTGATATTATTTTATTAATGATTATTCCTTAGAAAGCGAAAATCTATTCAGGATTTGGGCCATCAAAACTGATTCCAAATATAACCCTATAAAGTAAATTCCTAATACTGGATTTTAGTATAAAGGCATAAAAAGATTAGTGTTGGTAATGCAATGGGTAGTATTCAGATTCTGTGCCTTACATACAACAGATAATAACTGCATGTATTTGGAAACACTATATGCAATGCAGTTAGGGCCGTTATAGAAGGTACATTTGAAGGTGAGCATACAATGATGGTGTATCTTAGCCCATATGAAATGTTTGGCTTAGTAGAACAGTAGTTTGCAGGCTGCTACCTGCCCTTTAAATCTGCTGATCACTAGCATTCATTTTTTTCTTTGAGGTTCTTGTCTTTATTCAGCACGTTTTATATCTTTGGTGAACCCGCATAGCTTTTATGGATATTCTTATAGTATAGTCACTTTTATTTTGCCAGATTGTGCCTTGGATCCAATCCTAAATCCTCTTAGAAACTTACAGTTTAGCCATGTTTTGATGTTGAAAAATGGTTCATTACTGAGACTAGTTATGTGACTTTGGTTATTTCTGAAGTCGTTTCCTACTGTCTTAATGTTACATGGTATGATACATTCTGCTAATAACCAGAACCTCACATTTATAATAGGTGAAACAAGTTAATGATTAGTCTATATTCACCTGAGAATCTTTTGAACATGATGTGCTCCAAATGGAATGCATATGATTCAACAAGATTTTTTTTATTTCTTTTGAAATAGAATTTGCATACATTTCAGTAGGCGCCTGGAATTTTATTTTCCAGAATTTTTTTTTTTTTTTTACTGTTTTTTCTATATAGTAAACTTTTGGGCCCAGCTTTTTTTTTCTAAGTAATTGTTCACTGAACCTACTAATAATCATCAACTCCCTTTTTTACTCTGATGGCTTTTGGGATAAAGGAGCAGATTTTAAAGAAAAGTCCAGCCCGATTAATAAAAAGTAATGTGTGTTGTAAATGCACAATACATTTTTTTTCTAATATACTTTGTCAGTCTTTTATGTGAGCAAAGGAATTCATTGTTCCATCTGTGTAGCAGTACACTGCTCCTTCTGTGTTTACTTCCTGACCCACGGTGATGTGGCACCTGGAAAATAATAATCCATGTCAGTATTGCTTTTCTAGGATAGGAACATGCTCAAAAGAGAGCAGTGCCCAGGGCAAAGGCAGGGGGAGGTACAAAAATCACAAAATTAATTCTATGTACTGCTTGCCCTCACTGATATAGACTGATTTCTAGAGGGAAGTTAAAAAAATTATTGGCTGCATTTGGGAAATTAAGTTATTCTAAGTTTGGCTAAGCTATAGAGAGGTATTCTTTATAAACCTTTAGCGTCCCTTTAAGAATATGTATGGTTCATGCAATTTCCGCATTTTTCGGACTATAAGATGCAGTTTTTAACTCCCTTACAATGTGTAAATTACTTTGCATCTTTTAATCTGAAGATCAAAGAATCCCTTGCCGGCTAGCGCTCGCCCACCCCCCTATCACTGTTAAATGAAAACGGCGTAGGCTCCACTGTGTTCAGTGTCGACACCTTTACCATTAAAAATTGGTTGGGTCTTATAATTTGGTGCATCTTATAGTCCGAAAAACACGGTGTGCTAAATCTTATCTGCTTTAGCGCGCTTAATTCTAAAGGTACATCTGGTAGCAGTATGGAGTTTTATGATTTATGCAGTTTCAGTTTGTTAAGGAGACTGCTTTAAGATATCCCTTATGTTCCTGTATCCCCAAAGTTAGACATGAGAAGGAAAAGGGGATTTCTTTATTCAAAGATATATTTATTGTCTTATTGCAATGGGATTATCATGTTGTCTGGTTTGGGGGGTTTAGGAATAAGGATTATCTTATGAGCTAAGCTTTTACCTAGTGAGATACACTATTTTTTTTTTTTTTTTGTACCTTTAGGTTCCTTTGTCACCTAAGGCAATAATGACAAGATGTATTGGGCAATAATAGTCTCACATCCTAAAATTCCTCTTACATTGGCAGTCTTCAATTCTTTTATGGACTTTGAAGCTAATTACTAAAATTTGTGTAAATTCCTTTTCAGTCAAAGGCAGTGATGTTTTCCTGAGTTTAAGCAATTCACTCTTCTGTATTTTATCCACTTGCTTTTCTCTTTCTTGTTTAAAACATCACTTAAAAATCATTTAAAAAAAAATAACATCCTGCATTTCTTGTGGTTTTGCTATGATTTAAGTTTAGTTTATTAGATCTGTTTTTAGTTACCAATAAAAAAAAAAAATGAAAAAGCTTTTGTAAATCTATAGGAAATACCATTACTTCTTATCTAAACACTTATATGCTGGCTGGTGTTTCTGTTGGTTGACCAGTCATCCTAAAGGTCCCTCTTAAGTAAAATTACACAAATCTGCATTGCCATCTTTGTGAATGTATGATTGCTATAAAAAAAATGGTAAAGTTTGCATATGTGTACACAGAAAATTTGCCATCTGATTAGGATGGACAAAGTAGTGTTGGTACAAAAATAGGCAACCGAATTAATAACATAAGTTACATTTGTAGATGAGGCTCCACAACTAGATATGAAGCCTGTTCGCGGGAAGTCCCTTTATGCATCGGAATCTTCCCAGGCCTCAGCAGAAAAGCAACTTGAACTTCGACTTTGTGACTTAATTTTGGACATTGAAGAGAGAATTTATCAGGGAACACTTGGAACAATCAAGGTATTTATTTACTTTAAAGTGTAGAGTAAAAAGTGACAGTGCATATATTGATATAAATGCAGAAGTCTATTTAAATGAGTCTAGTGTAGAATCCTGTTCTTAAGTCTAGTCCTTTGATTGAAGTGTATTGCAGATGTTTAGCATTTTTAAATAAAGAAGACAAAATAGGAAATCTGTTGGGTTTTCTTTGTGTTTTTGTTCTTACGTTGTTCGATACTATGATGGATATTTGTGATCACTTGTGTGTTGTAGTAAAATTGTGCTTATTATATTGCAGATTTCTTCATGTGATCTTATTACTAACTTTTTGGCATTGGGTCTCCCACCTTTTTGCAGGTGCCAGACAGACAGCTTTGGAGGGCTGCCATTGAAAATAACACGTATGATCTTTTGAGCGAGGAAATAAAGGAAAATGGATCTATTAAACCTGTGAACCATGAACCTGAGGAAATGGAAATAGACATAAAGCAGAGCTGTAAAGACAGGTTAGATGCACCCATGTCCTCTTTTTAGGGGTGTTGGCAAACAAAGGGCATTTTAAGAGTAGCTCAAAGTTAAGCAGCATTTTAGTGCACAGTATAAAGCAGTGCAACATCATTCTTAGAATGAGTTCTTAGTGATTAAGTGGGTTATTCATTAAAGTCTGAATTGTTGTGTATAGGTGTGAATTCGCCAGCTAAAGACAGCCACAAAAGACTACTAATGTCGCAGTTGCGGTTTTATAATGAGAATATTGTCTCAGTCGCGACTTTACTATGAAAAATTGTCACAGTCGGGCTTTGCTATGGAAAATTGTCACAGTCGAAACTTTAAAAATTGCCGCAGTTGTGACTTTACAATGGGGTAATTGTCACGGTCGCGGTTTTGCTATGGGAATCTGCTGTTTGAGAATTCGACAGTCGAATTCGCACCTTAGTGAATAACCCCCTAAAAGTATGGGTCAGTTTATGTCAGATACATTTAATACTGGTGTTTTGTCAGAAGATGCAGTGCACAGACAAGAGAGGCTGGGGTAGCTTTTAATTCAAGCCAATCTAGACAAACATTGATTTGTATTTATTTTTTTCTAGAAGTAAATTGCAAATGACCAAATGCAAACAATAACTTGATGAAAAATCCTGCTTATCTTACATGGCAGAAAATGCACAGATCTAGTTCCAATAGAAAAATGAGAATGATGCTATCCCTTTATGTCCTGTCACTATAAGAAATGGCTTGTTCATGCATGTTGTTTACATGTTTTTATGGAAGTTATAGTGTGTTGTTTATAACTTGCAGTTAAAAAAAAATAGATAAATATTCCCCCACTTGAATGACCTGTAAATTTAAGCTTACTATATTGTGTCTATGCAGCCTTTATTAACTTTCATGTGCTTATTTGCAGGCTCCTGGGGGTGAAATGTGAGACACACAGTGCTACATCTACAAGCACCAATACTCCCCAACTAGTAAATAATTCGGTACGTTATCTAGCACGAGCACTGATTCAGATTGAGCAGGGAGTAGAGCGCAGGTTCCTCAAGGCTCCTCTCGGTAAGTGTGTTTGAAAAAAAAAAATCATATATTTGTAGGTAATCTGCCAGAATATTCTCCAGTAAAGCACGGCTGTTACTGCTGCCTCTGTAGCTTTTAGATTTCCCAGTTGTCATGATGTGATTAGTGTTTTCCAGCACCTAGTGTTACAAGAATTCATCCTTTAAACATGTTATTTTCATCTCTTTAAGAGAGAGATCATGCATTAAACATATAATTTATGGAAGAAAGCTTGTCAGCTGCCCAGACAGTTTTCCATTCCACGTTTGGTTAGTTCTATAATATCCCCACTGTCCAGAACTACTACGTTTCCACTACCCAAAGGATTCTTTGGGAAAACTTCTTGAGGAATGTTTGAGTGTTGATCATTTTCAGCTTGGGTTTATCCCTTTGCACTGTGGAAGCAACGCTGTTGAGGCGTAAGTGAAGCTTTTATTTCTATTTCCATTACTCTCATCTTCTTTACAACTCACTCATCTTACAGTCTAAATTCAGGATTCATAATCATGGTGAGGGATCAAGGTTTAGCCAAGACTGCAACATACAGAGTCCTGCAGCTCAGACACTCCTTCCTGATTAGAGCTTCAAAAAATCGCTCTCAGAATTTTTTTAATGTTTTTAGTGTCATATGTGCTATTTCTGAAAATAATTTTGTTGTACAAATGTAGGGGATGCTGAGGATACTAAGAAAGATGCAAAATCAGGGAAAAAGAAGGCCGAAGACAGAAAAAAGAAAGATGAAGATCAAAACAGTGAGAGAGATGGTATGTAGTAATGACATCAAGAAGTTATTTTTTGCACCACATCCTTTGCTGTATTCTTGTACATAATGTTTTATTTCTTTAGCAGTACATTATAAAGACAATTCACTTTAAAGCAGCTGATAAAAACCACATAGGAGGTTATTCTTTAAAGTCCGAATTCGAATGTTGAATTCTCAAACAGTGGATTCCCATAGCAAATCCGTGACTGTGACAATTCTGCCATTGTAAAGTCATGACTGCAACAATTTTTAAAGTTGCGGCTGATGCATTATTTCCACAGTAAAGCTGCGACTACAACAATATTCTCCTTATAAGCACACAACTGCGGCAGTAGCAGTCTATTTTGACTGTCTTTAGCTGGTAAATTCACACCTTTACACCACAATTCAGACTTTAGAGCAGGGGTCCCCAAACTTTTTACACAGGGGGCCAGTTCACGGTCCCTC
>WMED01005504.1:0-19440 GCA_019650415.1 Pipa parva
ATAAACAGTGGAAAACCAGAACAATCAAAGTAGATAAAGCCAAATACCCAAATTAAGGGACAAAACAAAAAAAAGCCTACTGAACTAAAACTTATTCAAGCTGGACAAAAATAAGAGATGTAAACAGCGGAAGAAAGGGAGAAGAAAAGAACGTGCAAGAAGAACAGCATCATCTGCTGTTGAACGATGAACGATAGGGTCTAGATAAGTAAACAAAAATCTCTGTTCCTTTACAACATGTGTTTTTTTTCTGGTTGGATTTTTTTGTTTTTGTTTGTTTGTTTGTTGCTTATTATTTTTACTCTTTTATCACCAACTTTATTATTTATTCTGACATTTTTTTAGAAGTTACATTATTGCATTATGCTAAAAGCTCTGTTTACCTGGTTATCTTTTATTATAAACAATGTAAAATGTTCACCCTTTTAAAGAAATATATGCCTAAGCTCTATTAGCTCCACAAAATATGGGTATAGTTAAAACTACACAAGGGGAAAACATAACCCCCAAGAATAGTGGATCTCTGCTCTGGCAAAAACCAGACCAGTCGTCCAAAAAGAATTCCAGTTACTTATCGTTAAAGTTATATATAAGTTGAAAGTTGAAAAGATGTTATATTGTCAGTACTCAGGTGTCAATTGTTAAGATCATACATGAAACCATAAAGCGGAAAACAAACTACCAATATGAACATGGAGTTGAAAATTCTAACACTTAACACAAAAGGGCTAAACTCCCCTTACAAAAGAAAATTAGCATGGAAAGAAGCAAACAAACAAAAAGCAGACATAATCTGCTTCCAAGAAACACATTTAAAAAAAAAAAAATCTCCTAGGTTCACAAATAGCAAATACAAACTAGGATTCCACTCAATGGCGGACAAAAAAAATAGGGGAGTATCCCTAATCTTTTCAAATTAGATCAACATACAAATCATAAAAACTAAAATAGACATACATGGAAGATATGTCATAATAAACTGTACCATAAACAACACAGTATATACAATAGCAGGGGTATATGCCCCAAACAAGAAACAAACAAATTTCCTCAAAACAATCTGCAACACAATCAATAAAAACAAACAAGGCAGTGTAATGATTATTGGGGACTTTAACATGGTAATAGATCCAGAGATAGACACATCCCACCCAGCAAATCACAAACATTCCAAAGATATAATAAGACAAAGCAAAACATTTATGAAGATACTAAAGCAGAACAACCTCTATGACGCACGGAGATGCAAAGAACCAAGTACTAGGGAATACATTTTTTATTCTACCCCACACAACAGCTATTCTAGAATTGACCATATTCTATTAGACAGATTTATATTACAGAAAGTGAAAAATATCAACATAGGCCAAATCCAGTGGTCAGACCATGCTCCAATTGTAATGACTATTTATGACAACTACCCACAACCACATAGCAAGCGATGGAGACTAAACGAAACTTTTATAAACATCCCAGAATACAATGGGAAAATTGCTATGGGAAACCGCTGTTTGAGATTTCTACAGTCGAATTCTCACTTTAGTCAATAACCCCATTGAGCTTTCTCTTAACCCACACTTCAGTTTTCTTCCATTCATGATCACTCCTCTTACACTATTCTCCTCCCACACTCATTCACATACTTATGTTCTTGTTCTCATTCTAACATTCCTAGTCATACACCTAATCCCATATTCCTGCACTCCGTTTACCACATTTTCACAGTTATATCCAGACTCTTCCACCCAACCTTTGATCATTTTGTATTAACAAACTTTTACCCACTCTTGGGGTTTCCCTGACCATATGCTCCCAACCTACTACCACATTCACATTCTTACACTCTCTTTGTCTCATTGTGTTGCATTTTTAAATTCAAACTCATTATTACAGACACATATCTAACTTTTCCAGATAGGAAAGGCCAAGACTATGCCAAAAACATGAAATAATAAAAATATTCCTTGTGTATTTAATACCTTTGTCTCCACAACTGGAATTAGAATTTCTAGTAACCCTGACAATTACAAATCATATACATTTACTTTTGCTTTCTAGATTAATGTATCCCTTTTTATGTGAACCTGTCCTCACACCTCCTTAGTGGTAAATAACACAAAAAGTTCTTTGACTGTAATGGCACAAGTCTGAATGCTTTTTGTCATGTTAATCAGAGCTCCAAGTATATCTATATAAACAACTTACAGGAAGTTTGCAAAGATACAAATCTGAATAATCATGGCGGGGAATTCTAAACATTTGTTTGGGTTATACCTTATATTTCCTTTGTGAATATTTTTCATTTAAAGCTCCAAATAAATGACTAATGTCATCAACACCACACAATTAAAAGTCATCAGGAATTATTACAGCAATACAGTTTCACAGCCATACCTTCCCACCATCACTTTCTTTTAAGACCATGTATGGCTCTGCACATTCTGATATCTCTCCCTGTTGAAGAACTTTTTCAATCTGCAAAACATTAAGAAAATGAAATACAATAAAGGCAGCAATGAAAAAAAGTCAGAGCTGTAACAAACTGGACGGGATTTTGATTGAAATGAAGTCGGTTGAAACAAAACATCAGTGTCCTCTGTGAAGCTCCACATTTAGGCAGGAGTCACAGACATTTTGTAGATAGTTGATATGTTATCCCTTAATGCTAGAAGTACCGTAAGAATTAACACTTTACCTGAAATCAGGTGTTACAGAGGCAGTTGTGTATTTTGTGCAAAAAAAAAAAATGTAACAGTCCAATTTTGTAAAATTAATGGGTGGCTTGTGTAAAAAACGTTATTTTACACAGTTATGATGGATTAGTGTAAAAACAAAAATGCAAATGTGAATTGTTAACATTTTTACACAGAAGTCCAAGTTATTGTTAGGTGTAATAATTCATATCTGTTATTATATAGTGCCCTATTTTATTATTGTACTAACACAGCTTAACACATTTCCCCTAATGAGTTTTAACTTTCCAAAATAACCATATGGTGTATCATTACATATTCAGCTTCTCAAACATAACTCATGTGTCCAGTGCTTGATAACCCTATTGTGGTACATACCATTGCCTTTACACTGAAACTGCTTTATTAAAGAGTTTTCTTACCTTGACAACTAAAAATATATCATGGGAAGGATATGTTATAGAAAACAATGCAGACTTGGCTTGGCTTGATGGAGCTACACTGGGGATGTGATTCCGTAGATAACCTCGAAAAACTTCAGAATTCAGGTCACAATGAAAGTTTTCAGAAATCTAAAAAATAGGCATTAGTGATGGAAGTCTGCTGTTAGTAAACAGAATAAAGTAAAAGTATGCAGCCTGGATTCAGCAAGTTCTTTGACCTTAAAGTAAAAAAAATAAATAAATAAAAAAAAATCTATATCTGCACATAAAAAATAGAACATCCTCTAAGCAATAGTAAAGGTTTGTCTTCAAGTGATCTGTGCATAAATCTCTGATTAATCACAGGAAAACAGGCTTGGCATTGGGCGGGCCAAATCCTGTGCATCAGGATATTACAATAATACTGGGATTTGTTCCAAGGTCCAAAATAAAATAGTGGATTTAGTATATATATATATATATATATATATATATATATATATATATATATAAAACGTTAAAGAGTATCTATTGAAGAACACTAATAAAGGAATGCCTAATAACTTCCTTTTTCTTCATAATAATCATTTTAATAGCAAGACTTGCATTCATAAGAATAAGTCTACATGGCCATGACCTTCAGTACCTGATCATTGCAACTTTTTCTGTTTCTATTCAAGATAATTGAATATTGGAAACAGTCCTAGTCTCACTGGCAAACGTTAAACAGCATATCCATTTCATGATCAGAGGTGCTATTGGTTTCCCATGAGATCTGTGCCTACACCTACAGTTTAAGCTACACATTCAAACTGAAACTTGACTTGTCTTTTACTACTCAAGATACCAGTAAATTATATAAAAATTCTGGCACCACTCAAAAATAAATAGCAAGTCAATTATAAAAAGTCCTGAGATAATAGAGGGGATGATATGAAATCATTTACCTTTTTTTTCTCCTTTAGGTCATAGAGGGCAATTGTCGCAAACAGTGGTTCGATGTCAATGTCAAATCTGTCGATATACGCAAATATCAGACACATTATCAACAACTCATGAAAAATAGATGCTTATATTTTCCAATATTCTTCTCCAACAGTGCCCAATTTTTAACCATTAAACCAAAACTGTATTTTATGATTTATTTCATTACTATGAATATCCTAGAATAAGGGGCTTATTCGTGTAAATGCAAATTCTACCGTAGAAGTGAATTTACATAACTTGAGGTCGCTACTCTCCGATAGTCGTAAATTTGCTACTCCTTATTCTCTAAGGCTAGGTTCACACTAGCGCTTCTCAAGTTGAGAGTACAGAATGCATTCGCAAGGGATCAGCTGACCTAAATGAAATGTACTACCACCAAAAGAATTCTGATTCCTGAATAAAAAAAGTTTCATATATCATAACTGGATCAGATAACAGAAAATAAAACTGCCATGCTTCCCTTCAAATCTGTAGTTGAATTAAAAACCCCAGAGCAGACAGCGAGTAGTTAAAAGCATTTACGATATTATTTGTGGTGACATTTATGCTTGTTATCCTCTTCCTTTTCTACATTTGTTTAAGGTCAGTTTTGAAAAAGGAAAACAACATTTATAAGCGGAGACTTTCCCTTATGTATACTTAACTAAGTAAATAGTAATAGTATGTATAATGGAATGCCTTATTGTGAGCACCGACATTAGTTCTCAGCACTTCTGCATATTTATATGAATAGAAACTGACTGTCTGAATGAGCTGTGGAATTCTCCACACCAGTAGAATAAATATGCAGGGACAGGCTGTGATGTGTGTCACAACACACGGCGCTACAGCATTTCTGGTAGAGTATCACAGGCAAAGGACAAATATCATCACAAAGAGACATAAGAACATTTGCTATTTGGATGTAAATGGAATGTATTTTATCCAAGGATACAACTGCACCTGTGCAAATTGTGCAGCTGCACAGAGGCCCAGCAATCTGGGAAAGGGGCTTTATGTTTTTTGTTGTTTTTATTCTTCAGGAGCAGTTAAGCCAGCAGCACCTATTTGCGATAGAATGCCTGAACCAGAGTGATAATGAGAAACATTAATGGCTGCTGGTACATAAGCTTTGCTTGGGATCCTAGGACCAGAGTTTGTGTTTGTTCTATGTGACATTGCTGTAGTGATGACCTGTGACCAGATGGTAAATGGTAAGAGGACAGACACCCTCTTGAATGGAGAATGCTTTAGAACTGATTGCACAGTTTAGAAAAGTAAGTCAGTACAACCTGTTAAAGTAAGTTGTTGTTCTTGTTGGTTCTACTTACAAATCCCATATTGAATTTTGTCTCCAGTCAGATATCATTATAGGCAGTTTCCAAACCCAGTTGGGAATATTTGGAATGTTACTTCCAGAGGAAAGACTTTTTATGTGACCATAAATTGAAAATTCACTTTCTAAATCAATGACGATTAGATGGCTAAATAACTGATGGTGACTTTACTTTTCCTTTAAAGGGGATTTGTTGTTGTAGACTTGTATATAAGTATCAAGTATAGTTGTTTTAATCAATGCTTGGCACTTGGGGCGAAATGTATTAAAGGGGAACTAAAGCCTCAGAAAAACATGCTAAAAATGATGTGCCCTTATGTAAAGGACTTATTACAACAGCTCATAAATGCAGTGATCTTGGCTATCAGTTAGATTTATTTACCAGTTGTAACAATATTTTTAAATCAAGCTGTTTTACCCAAGTCCCTTAGAAGTACAGGCGGAAAATGTGCAAAGGCACTGACCAAAGAAAGAGGCGTATATAGAGAATTAAGACATCTGCCTCCAGTGGCAATTTACAGGCATCAGTATTCACTTGCTGTTGGGCTGTAGCACCTTTGAGCTGTTGTAATAAGCCCTATACATAAGGCCCATTATTTTTAGCCTCCGTTTTTCTGAGGCTTTAGTTTCCCTTTAAATAAATGATGTGACACTTCCAATAAAAAAAGGGGGCCCTATGAATCTTTTAGAACAGTGGTTCACAACCTGTGGGTCGCGACCCCGTCTGGGGTTGAATGACAATTTTCTAGGGGTCGCCTAAGACCATCAGAAATATATGGTTTGAATGGGATCACCCAATAATAATTAATGAATGGGGGTCTCCAAATCACGGGGAATTGTACTAAAGGGTCACTGCAATAGAAAGGTAGAGAACCACTGCTTTTAGAACATACTTCAGAGTATGCAGCTTGACCAGTATTCTGTAACCCATGTGTTCTTTTGGACATTCTGGCACAGGACGGATTTCCACAGCATCCTCCTAAAAAAAAATTTTTAAAAAAATTCAAACACAGTGTCTGGAAAACAGAAAAACGAAAACTAAAACAAGAGAAAAAAAAAGTACTATACATTTATAAGGTATATCATTTGCATAAAACAACCTTTAGGTTCTTGTACATCTCTTATATCAACAGATTTATATTTGTAGACCTATCCTATTTTGTATTGTTTTTAATTTTTCTGTCTAATCCTAAACTGAACCAGCCTTGTACTCCTGGGCCAAACAGCTAACATCCCATCCACATGCATGCTTAAAGTGATTCTGTCACTGCACTGTTCATACTGCTAATAATAGCCCCTTTTGTCAATGTAGGTAAAGCAGAGAGGCATTACCCTTCTTACAATAACACCAATATATTATTTGCACTATGAGAGGCAGAATTGAATAGCGAAATATTGTTGAATTGTCTTCCATCTCTTTATATGCAAATACTGGTTCAAATGTCTATAAGTATGGCTGGTTAAATGAGGCATAAATATGGGACAGATAGGAAACACATTATTCATGTATATTACTTTTTAGCAGATTAGAATTTTTCATTAAGTGTTTTATGGAAAGTTTAGTAAAAAATAAATACTGTGCACCTACATATAAGCAGCACAAACTTCAGCTGCAAGAAGTGGTCATGTGTCCACAAGTCATCTGTATGGAAAACATGACTTGTGTGGTTCTCCTTCTGCTGGAACACAGCTGGGCAACAAAGAGAGCTGAGCCTGACTGGATGTAAGCCATGGCTAGGGTAAGTTATAACCCTGCACCATTAAAGAAGAAAACCTTGTTCACTGTGAAACCTTTATATTTAACTAGGCTCGGCTTTTTTTTGCTTGCAGTGTAGAGCTGTGCCTTTATTGCATATGTAAACAAAGCTTTTCTTTAACTGTTTATGTGTTAAACTCTTGACTGATAACCTCAGGTTGGAGTGTCCTTACAGAGCTATTCCCAGCACTTGATGTTGGGTCTAAAATGCCATTAAGCAGCTAAGACATTTGTGACCAAACTGTACGCTTTACATTAGACATACACCATACTTCAACTTCAGTTATACCTCATCCATTGGTGGGCTGAGTGCAAAAAGGTCTGATTGCCTATTGGCTTTGCGAGCTTCATCATTTTGCCTTTCAAGCTCTTCTATATTGCTTAGGTGGAGCAAGTTCCTTAGTCGAGTTTCTGGGCGTAAGTCACACAAGTCAAAGTCACAGGAAGCAAGAGTGGTTCTGCCAGAGTCATCTATCAGCATGGTAATGGGAGTTTCCTCAGTCTGAATCATGAAACACGAAACCTAATATTTTAGCATAAACTAAAGAAATGCAAGAAGGTAGCAAAAAACAACAGACAACTCAATTCATAACACTTACTTTCACTTAAAGCAGAACTATTGTCAGATTACATCTTTATATATGCTGTACTATACCTAGCATTTCTCCCCAATAGATGTTTCATCTGAAGCAGAATGATTTATTAGGCAGCATTTCAAAATTTCTGCAACAGGAAATGTATGTGATATAACTTCAAAACACGAGAAGAAAAAGCTGCCTGACTGCTATTGGTTAAGCATTGTGCTTACCTTTTAGCCTCATTAGCCATGCTTTGTTTACATTCCTGAAATGCAGGAGATTTACTTGCGTGCTGGCATTACATTACACATTAGGCAAAAATGTCCTGGGGAGGGTTCCCTTTCATGGAAAACTGGCCAGACTGGCCGGTACACATCACACACACATTTCCTGGTGCGGGAGTTTTCCAGTGCTGTTTCAACTGAAGCAGGATAATTTATTACATATCTACTGGGGAGAAACGCTTCTCACTAAATTACAGTACTGCATATATAAAGATGTAATCTGACTATAGTTCCCCTTTAAACACTTATCACGATCAAACACATACCTCATTCATAAGGTAAGATATTATCTCCAATATATTTTACTTAAACAGTACTACATTAGATATGAACAATGTTTGAGTAACAGATGCCATCTATTAAAACATGTTGCTTGCTTGGCACAAAAAATGTAATAGAAACCTGTCCAATAAAATGTACCTGTTCATTTTGTCTTAACTCTGTTTCATCTGACTCAAATACTTGTTTCTGTAAAGTCTTTGGAAAATCCTTTCTAGAGCCACTTCTGCTAAAGTTGCTTGTTCCAGAGTTTTCTTGGCTCCTTTTAGAGAAAAAAGTAATCATATAAGCAAAATATGCCAATAAAGGTAAAGCTTATAAAAATTGTTGTTCTGTAATAAATAAAAAAACAGAAAGTTTGAAAGAGATATGCCTAGAGATGTTTATCTGTAGCAGTGCAAACACTAAATACCCACTGGGTGTGAGGGTGTCACACACAGGGCAAGCCATGTAAAAATAACAACCTGCGGACGGTGCCTTTCATTTAAAAAAAACTGGCATATTTTCCTGAGAAAAAATTGCCTTAGATCTTCCTGCTATCTCAGTTAGCCTGTCTACTTTAATTTCAGTAAAAGTCATTCATATGACACTCCAGATCCAGCCTGCCCTCTACCAATGAGAAACAGAAAGTCTGAAACAGATCTATTTAGAGCTGGTGTCATGTCATACTCTATAGAAACCTCAGCGGGTGGTATATGATCTACAAAGCTCTCCTTAAAAAAAATAGAAAAACCTGCAAATAGTCATTTTTCTTCTGGTGAGGTTGAGGGCGTTATTTAGTAAAGTGCGAATTAGACTGTCAAATTCCCAAATAGCGGATTCCCATAGTAAATCCGCGACTGTGACAATTTCCCTATTGTAATGTCGCAACCATGACAATTGTTTAAAGTTAAGACAATTTTCCATAGTAAAGTCATGACTGCGACAATATTCTCATTATAAAGATGTGACTGCGACAGTAGCAGTCTATTGCGACTGTCTTTAGCTGGCGAATTCACACCTATAATCCCCCAATTTACATATATTCCTCAGGAATCATTGCCTTGAGTCACCATAACCATTCCATGGTTAAAGAAAGGCTCTTTGCTAGTTAGAAAAGACAAAACAAGAATTTTGTGAGTCTCCAAAGATTATGTCTTAAATATTGATGATTTAATATACTTTTCTGTCAGCAATGATAGTAAAATACATTCTTTCATGTCTAATATATCAAAATGTCAGTTTATTTTTTAATTGTTACAGAGATCAAGGTGGATAAACAAGTTGAAAAGACTGTAAAATAACTAACCACACACAATAGGGTTATTCATCTAAAGTGGGAATTTGGATTCTCATCACCTGGGTTCGGCATGCTCCGATAGTCGTAAATTCTCTACTCATTATTTACTGTACTTCTTTGTACAGTGCAGAGTAGTCAGTTGGACAATAGGAGCCATACCATCAACCACCTAATTCGCAAGAAAAACTGACAAATTCAACACAGAACGCCTTGCCGAATTCATTACTTAGATAGACTCTAATGCTTGAATAAAAAGCCTAATTACCTATGCACGCGCCCACAAAGTGATGAAAAATACTACATTGCGTCTGTCATAAATGACCAAATCTGGAGGGGAATTCAGGATAGTCCGAAGTGAGGCGAACACTCCACACCTCACTTCGGACTATCCTGAATTCCCCCCTTGATGAATACACAAAGAATGAAAAGTGATAAATGGACATGAATTCTGACATTTATGCAACTGTTCACTTATGAACAACTGTTCATCAGACATGCCACTATTTCACTTACAAATCAAGCATACCATTTTTTTTTACAAGGATTATCATGCAAAACTTATTCTCTAAAACATTTAAAGCAAGTAAACTGAAATTTGGGAAAAAAAATAAATAACTTGCTTGCACCTCAAGTTTCCAAAACTACATTTTCTTAAAGCAGATTACTGTTGTAAAGTTGCGATGTTATGGATTATTTGTAAGCATAGAGAAAAATGCTCTGTATACACTGGGACACTTCTTTAAAAGAAGCCCTTTGGGTAACTTTCATTCAGATGAATGAGAAGTGAAAAGATGTGATCCTCTTAAAAGATCATAATGGTTAGATATAGGTCTTGGGAAATCATATATACTGTATATGTATACATTGAAAATTTATTTTTTTCTTTAAAAACAGTTCTACATTTGTAAGACAATCTAACAGTCAGTTATATAAGGGAAGAAAAGGTAATGGCTTCAATAGTTTTATGTCCATAACGTTTAATAAATAAGTAAAACAGTTTTGAAAAGAAGGACAAAGAAGTGGATTACTCCTTATTAATTCCTTATTAAGAAGATATGTGGGTTTATTAACATTACAGCTGCTGTAAAACAATAAAACAGCAGGAAAAGCAAAAAAAAATATATATAGATCGATAAATAGATTAGATAAGAAAGATACAGATAAATCAGTAGAAAAGAGGACCCTACTTCCACACAGCTACTGTAGTTTTTAAAGGTCACTGTTTTGAATGCATCTGCCCATATACAGTACATACTGTATATAATATGAATTGAAGAAGAAAAGCAGTGCAAACCAATGGGGTATAACTACTGTGCTATTTATTTAGTGCATCATGACATGTTCAGGCGTACATGCCCTTTCTCAAATGATCAATAAATAGTAGATAGATAGATAGACAGACAGACAGACAGACAGGTTGATAGAAGAAAGTATACTCAGTATGGGATATGATTTTGAAACTACTTTTAAGTGTCTTTCTACTATAAACAAATATTTAAATATAAAGTGAGTTCAGATAATGGTTTGCTTTTGCAAACGAAAAGTTTTCAGACCTAAAACTTCCAGTTCTGAATTTACTTGTGTAAGAAATGGAAATGGTACTATCACATTTCTTACAAATTATATGTATTTATATTGATAAATCTGTTGTATATCTATCTAAATTGGATTATGCTCTCAGGGGTGTAGCAACAACATCACCTGCTGGAGTCTTATACTTTTCTAGAGTAACCCAGTCTATAAATATACAGTATGTGTCTAATATGGGTTGTGGTCTTCAATCCCTGGCCTGCGAGCAGGCTGGGGTTTTGCTACAGAGCTTTCTTCGCACAGGGTAGAGAATCTCTACAGGCCGTCAAAGGTTGCGAGGTTCCTGTGTAAAGCCCTTTGTGAGAAGTTATGCCTCCTCAGGATTAAGTTGATGCATGATTCAAGGGAGGGTAACTATATCCAAAGTACCTACTTGCTGTGAAATGGATGTAATAGGATGACACTAAATTTACTGGCTGTGCTGTGTGATACTGCTCATTGTAAATAAAAGGTAACTGTTTGGTGTGCAAAGAATCTCTGGCATCCATTTATTTAAAGAGTGTAAGCAGGTCTTTGGGAGAGTTTTGGATGGAGTGTACATGCCATTGAGACTCCAGTTGGCAGTGGCATAAAACCCTGGAATAGTCGAGACTGATAAGGTTAACTGTCAGGGATGTTATTAAAACTGGAGTTTGGGACCAGGGTTTAGGAGTGGCTGGAGAGTTTTGGGTGGGAAGGTCACTCCTGCACTCCATCCCAGGCTTTTCCTAATTTAATACACCTGTGTTGAGAAGGTAAAAGCTCAAGCTTAGCTAGAGAGAGGGAGTCTCTCTGTTTGTGTCAGTCTGTGCAGAAGTGTGGTTGGAATGGAAAGACCACTGAGACTCTAAGGAGTGGGATTTATGAAAAGAGAAATTTACGTTTCTGTGAAAACTGGGAAAAGCGTATGTTATTTATTTTCTGTTATTGTTTTGCCAAGTCAGGCTGAATTTCTGTTACATTTTCTGTAAATGAAAGACGAATCTTCAGGAAAGACCCTGCTTGCAGTTCGTTATTGAACAGGATGATCAAAACCATTTGAGTAAACCCCTACAAGATGTACAAGCCCTACTCCAACTAAGTAAGTGGGGACTAACCCCTTGAGGTGACTGAAAGCTGGTTGTGGATGAAAAACCCTGGTTGAGCATGTAACAGTTAGGAAATGGTATAAATAGTGTTACACTTGATTCAATATTAAAAGTTAGGGTAATATATTTGTCAAAATATAATGCATTTGTATAGCACTGTAATAAACTAACCAAGGAAAAAATGTGTTATTTCCAGTTTTATCCTGAACTAGCATAGGAAATAGCTTTTATGATTAGACTATATATATAATAAGCACTAGCTGCTAGTATTAGATTTGTTTTGGGTTAGGGTTAGGGCACAGGAGAATAAAGTTTTATTATGGAAAAGAAAAAGAGTTAAAGACGTTTCTAAACACTACACAAATACATATCTAGAACAACATGCAATGGAGAAATGCAGCATACACAGTGGCCACTGTTAGTGACCTTCAAATGACACTGTCACCAAAAACGGCTTTCGGTTCTGCATTAAATGTATAGTGTTTGCAGTATAATACTGTACTGAACTAAACCTAAAAACAATTTTACTTTTCTTGGTGACTCATTTTCTAATATAAGTTACAACAGATGCATTAACCCTAAACAACCAGCAAATCATTTTGATCTAGGGTTGATATTATTCTATTGTTGTTATATTTTATGCTATTGTTCATTGCAGACATCTATTCATCTCATACATTTTAATGAGAATGGTGCAAAAATGGGGGAATCACAAAGGCCAACAGGATAGGAAGAAGAAGTTTGATAAAGTACATATAAAGAAAGTTTTCATGGAACAAAACAATGTGGAATATTCTGAAAAGCAGATAAGTCTAAGGGGGAAACCGTATTTTTCGCTCCATAAGACGCACCTGGAATTTTAAGGAGGAAAATAAGAAAAAAAAATTCTGAACCAAATGGTGTGCTAAAATATTTAAAGGGGAAATAATGGTAGAAATGAAATTAATATATTATAAAATATACCTGGCACTAGCTGGGAAGTCTTAACTATCATGGGGATTAGAGCAGCTGCTGCCCTTTAGGGTTCCTGTGCGGTGACGTCGGGCCCGAACTTCATCATGTGACATGCATACGTGATGACATTGCACCCGAACGTCATCACGTCACACATGATGCGATAACGTCGGAACCAGACATCATCGCGTGACGTCAGTACCGGGAGTCGCGGTCTCAACAAGGTTGAGAACCGCTACTCTAAGCAATCTTCCAACTGTCTCCAAATTGTTTTCATGTTTTAGTAGTTGGTAAAAAGAAAATAAAAAGATATTCTATATTTTTTAATTATTTCTTCAACAAACTTTGTAAACATAGTAAGCCTTCATTTTTTATTATTTATACTATGTAGATTGCATATAAAATACTGACAATTTAATTATGTAATGATAATAATATAAATTAACACAGAACCTGAATAATGACGCTGATGCATACAATAATAGAATGTTATTTGTTTTTAATAATCCAGAACAGTGTTTTGCTACTTCTATAATAGTTTTGCCTTACCTAAGGTCATTGCATTTAAGTGTAGCGCACCCACAATGTATAATTATACACCTAGATGATTTTATGGGATGGAATATCAGCCACATTTTACACCAATCACATTAGTGTAGGGAAGTGGTGAAATCCAGTGTCCCTCACCTTTTGACTGCTGCATAAATAGCAGTTCTGTCCCCAAGCCAGAAATGCTCTCATCTGAAGACAGAATTCTTGGGTAAATATCCCCACAGAGCACTAGGAAACACTGACGTTACCATAAATGTTCCCCCAAGATTAAGGTAACCAGATCAGTTGCTATTTATGAGACACATTTGATATAAGTAGGTTAAAGTATCAAACTTATTGCTGTTAAGCCCTCTTAAAACCATTTCATATAACTTCCCCCAATTTTTCAGCTAATTTGGTAAAATTACCTCATATTGGGCAAGAGAAACATTATATAGCCTACAATAAGGTATTTGCCACTAATAAATAACTATGGGGGAAATGTATCAAGTGGCGTTAACGTAAAAATTAGACACCATTTGTTAGCAATTTGCGTCCATTTATTAGCAATTTATCATTCAGTTTGAATCCATTTTGCACTAGTTGCACCTGTTTTTTATGTTTAGCACAAATCAGTGATTAAGACCAGGTGCACTTGATTTATGAATGCTAGAACGAATTTAAGACCGGTTATAAGAAGTACAATTAACGCCTGCCTGAACCCTGGCATTAGAGAAAATTTGTGCAAAAAATGTTAGCAATTCCTATTTTGCGTCCTTTTGCTACACAAATGATAGGTGTAAAAAAGCAGCTATTTTTACCATTGTGATAACCCCACTTGATACATTTCCCCTAATATCTGTTACCATTATATGAAAGCAGCATACAATAGTACGCCACGGGGGAGAATAGTGCCCCAGAGAAGAACCTACTGATGAGAAGTATTTGAGTGTTAGGAGTTGTCTGTGGAGTCATTAGTAGTGCTAGATTCCATCTTACAAAATATTAAATTACTGCATATGGAATGTGACCCTGTGTTTACTCCAAATGACTGACTGTTTCAGCTGCCTCCTGGATTACAAGAAAATACTGTTCAATATTATTTAACAGTATTAAATTCATAATTGTATATAAAAATATATCTATTTGTAATGCAGGGGACTCGTAACATGCTTTGTGCCACCTTCTTGACGATTAATAAACATGGGCTAACCTTTTCCATGTCACCTACAAATAATGTGTCACAAAGTCCCACTATCTCTACTTGTTCTTGTGTGTGCTACACTGCAACAACCACAGTGACGTATATTCATGTTAAACCAAGCCAGATTTATTAGTATTGTGAAGATATCTGTAAACTATTTTATCTAAAGCTTTATGGTTACTGCAATTCCAGTATGTAAAAATTACAGCTTCTGTTGTAAACTGAAAGCAGTGATTGGCAACACTAGATAGATACACCACTCAGTGGCAGTGTTTACTTACTTTCTGGTGACAATCAGCCATTCACGTAGATAGGTGCGCATACAATCTCTGACGTGTGGCTCAAGCTCAACCCTAGCAAGAAACCATAAAAAAATTAAAACATTGTCATTGGTATCATAACAAATAAAGAATAGGTAAAGAAGAAGTTAAGAGGATTGCAGCACTGCAGGGGAAGAAAGAACATTGGATTTACAGAGAGCTGGAGGTAGTGCTGGACGAAAGATTGTGATCTCCAAGCCTCCTCCTCTTCCCCTTTAGGGGGGAATTCACCATTCAGCGAAGTGAGCCGAAGGATTCGGAGCTCTCTTCGCTGATTGGCGATTTTCCCCCTAATTAGTGTTTCTGCTCATTAACGATAACTGGGTTTCACCCATGAGCCATAATAACCAAAGTTTAATTTGACTGCTGGGCAACCTTTTTGTGGTCAATGATTCTCATTCTGAATGGTCACTGTTATAGGTGGTATATCCAAGGGCTGTGTATTAGGACCATTAACTCATATTGAATTTAATCATAGTACAAATATAATTACCCTTCTTCTGGCATGGAAGGCTGCACAGTTCTGCATTCCCTCCCTTTGTAAACAAGATCCAAATCATCTTCAGTAAAGTCCCCAAGGTCTTGTACAAATTCAGAATCTTGTCTGTTGATGTGTGTCATAAGGAAGCTTTCGAAATCTACAGGATCCACAACTTCATAAAATTGAGGCTATAGAACAAGGAAAATAAAACAATATAGATAGTAAACATGATATACAAGTCTAAAGCCTATGCACATTGTGATAAGATACAGGCAAAGTTCAGGCAATGTAAAGTAATTTAAAATTGGGTTCATGACAATACCCAATTATATTCAAAAGTAAGCAATTACCAGTATAGGTTGAATAATTTCATGCTTTACAACAAAACACTGATAGAGTAAAATCCTTCTGAAAACAAAGGTATTCACATGTTTATGTTATCTTTAGCTCGGAACCCCCAAAAAAGGAAAAATGTTCTTTAACTCTCTTATGCCCTTGCTCTAACTGTGTACCCAAAAGTAATTAGTTAATTATCTCAAATGCAGCCATACTCCACCCTATTCCTAGTGGGTAGATAATCATAGGGTTTACATTTTATAATGTCCTTTCTAGCTGAAATGACGAAATGAAGAGGTCTTTATGTTATATAAATATAATATAATATTATATAATATTAATAAATATATATTAATAAATTAATATAATATAATATTATCTATATTTTGATGAGAACCAAGAAAAATGGAAAATGATATATATACAGTATGTGTGTATGAATCCAAGGCAATACATTCCAAACATGTTGAGTGGAGATGCCGGTATTGTATATTCTTATAGTTGTAGTCAGTGCTTTTCTTTGCACCAGTACATGGTGGTACGGCATACCAGAAAATCTGAAGATGGAAGACAGCATTCAGCAGCATTCAGACAGCCAGCAAAGGCTGCTCCAGAGGCAGCATTAAGACAGCCAGCAAAGGCTGCTCCAGAGGCAGCATTAAGACAGCCAGCAAAGGCTGCTCCAGAGGCAGCATTAAAACAGCCAGCTACGCTGCTCCAGGGGCAGCATTAAAACAGCCAGCCACGCTGTTCCGGAGGCAGCATTAACAAAGGCAAACTCCTCCGAACAACTTTGCCGAATGCATTGACAACACTAGTAGTGTAGTGACAGGCTGTACAGTACACTAGAAAGAAATGTGTACCGGCAAATATTTTTTTTACAAAAAAAGCACTGGTTGTAGTCCTCAGCAGCTGGAGTGATGTCAATGTGATACCCTTGTTTTAGAGAAAGATGTTGATACAATTATCTATATTTGCTTCAGAGGACTTCCTTCTGTACTTAATATTCTTGTCATTTCTGGGTAAAATGCACATTCCTCCTCTCCACTAATGGTCAACTCAGCAGTGTGTAAATATAAGCTTTAAAGGGGCATTATTCTCTCTGAATTATTATGCATAAAACTTGTGTGTTTTTACTGTGTTATCCTTGCTTCTAACTGCAATAGTTTATGAATATTGTATACATTTTAGAAAATATGTTCAGTAAGAGATTATTGTAACATTTCATAGCTTATATGAAATGGTGATGATTTGAATGTACACACGCTGCTGATTGATCACAATGGAAAATCCAATCAGATGCAAGCAAATGGACCCTGTAAGGTTAAAGGGACTGCAAAAATAGTGCTTCATGGAAAGAAAGATTACAATCTATTTGCAGCTTTTTTATTATTAAAAATATTATCACAAATCTCCTCCCAGTCCTGTAAAGCAATAACAAAGTGGACTGATATATATGCAGCAGCTTACAAATCTGAATATTCCTTGAATTTCTATATTAATTGTGAATTTCCTTGCAATTTTTCCTCTTGGACAAAAGTCAATTTTATTACAATACACATTATAGTGGATACTTAGTTCTCCTTTAATCTGCTTTGCTAAGCATCACTGCTTCTGGCACAAATAAAAAACATTCATGCTAATGATTTTCTGTGAGACCCATGGCACACACTCAAGAACTACACATTCCAAATGATCACCTGGATTCTGGGCCATAAAGCAAAGATGACTGCTGTGCTGGTGATAAAAGGTTTATGCAAATCATTATGTATGCAAGAAACGAAGGCTATATATGTTGAATTCAAATAAATCAGTTTCACTGATCTACTTTATTAAACAAGATACATTGTTTTTAGTGGCAGTGAGCACGGGACTTGGAGCATATGCCCCAATTATTAGGCCTGGCAAAGTTTCTGGTCTCCATAAACTTATATATAAAAACATTTAGCACTGAGGCATTATATTACTGCTTAATACAGGGAGACAATTTATTTGGAATCTGAATAAACACTAATGGCAAAAGCATGTCTGCAAGCAAATTATTTGATACTTAAGATAATGGCAATACATTTCATGCAATAAATGTAGAACAACTGTAACATTATATATCCCCATATTTATCTGTACTTAGTGCATCCCTGAGGAGGTTCATATGTACCAGTCTTAGAATGGGTAGTGACTCCTACTGAATAACCAAGATTAGCCAATAATTGCAGTCCCCTGTGTAAACTGGGTTTTTAGCTGGAAACAGTAGGAAACATTTTTTCTGCTTCTCAGTGGTAGCTACAGAGTTACCATTATAAACAGGGCCTAAACCAGCCTGTTTTACATTAATTATATTGGGCAACTTTCTCTCAGAAAAGTCACATAAAAAAATATTAGTGTGGCCCCAGCCTTACTCTGTAGGTATTTTCCAGTAGAACTGGTAAGTTTTCAGGTTTCACCGGGAGACTAAGGGATTGGACACTAACACCACAAATTTAAAGTGCCTTAAAAGCATTTACAGTATAGTTAATATATAACAATCTGTGCTTCCCAACATTTAAATTGCATCTAAAAAGTAAGATTTGTAGCTATTTAGTTTTTTTTTAATGTGCTTTCAGGCACACTTCCTGAATATGTATTATCTAAAGCACAATAAAAAAAACAATGGGACTGGGTGAGGTCTTGCCTTCAGCAATGTTTTATCCATGTTTTTTAATTGCATGTGTATTCATTGTCTGCTGTTCCATAGTAAAGAATAGTAATGTCTCCCTTTAGTAGCATTTCTATTCCGATAGAAAACAGCCTAATCCTCAGATTTAGCACTTTGCTATAGCTGCTTGTGAGCTGCCATACTTTTCCCATGTACCCAAGGGAGTCAGCCCTATGAGGAGCCATATTTGCTATCTGTGTTGATAACAGAATCTTTCTCCATCCACATACATCTGAGGCCAAGGCAGCATCGCTTGTTTGTAAATAGGTTAATAAATATCATCCAGCACTGCAGCACCCCAATACTGTTGTGTATTTATATGTTAATCACTGTTTTCATAGCATATACATTAGTTAGCATTGTTCCATGCTGCACTTCCCCAGTGTTTACCCCATCCACAGCTAGGATGTTATTTGCTGCATACGTAGATATACCACATGTTGTGAAGTATTGACATTGTTCAGTATAGCATGTTTTCCCATGTGTTATTTCCACTGTGTATCATAATCAGTTTAGTATGCTGTTTACCATGTCACTCTAGTAAAGTTTGCTATTTCTTTACTCCCCAGTTTTACCTAACCCGAGCAATAAAAGCTAAATTGCACCCAACTCCTGTGTCAGTGAGTTGTTCCGGGAGGAGTTTACCCGGCTCCTGTGTCAGTGAGTTGT
>WMED01005505.1:0-19439 GCA_019650415.1 Pipa parva
TATTATTAGCTGTGTAGGTAGACCAGCATGGAAATATTATTAGCTGTGTAGGTAGACCAGTATGGGAATATTATTAGCTGTGTAAATACACCAGCATGGAAATATTATTAGCTGTGTAGATAGACCAGTATGGAAATATTATTAGCTGTGTAGGTAGACCAGCATGGAAATATTATTAGCTGTGTAGATAGACCAGCATGGAAATATTATTAGCTGTGTAGATAGACCAGTATGGAAATATTATTAGCTGTGTAGGTAGACCAGCATGGAAATATTATTAGCTGTGTAGGTAGACCAGCATGGAAATATTATTAGCTGTGTAGGTAGACCAGCATGGGAATATTATTAGCTGTGTAGGTAGACCAGCATGGAAATATTATTAGCTGTGTAGGTAGACCAGCATGGAAATAATATTAGCTGTGTAGATAGACCAGCATGGAAATATTATTAGCTGTGTAGGTAGACAGGTGTTTCAGTTTCATTGTCCAACCCCTGTATATATACAGTATGTGTGTACATGTCCCATCCAATCAAAACTTGGCAGCTGGGACCTTTACTTAAAAACATAAAAACTTTTGTACAAAAATATTTGCACCACATCTCTAATTATTATTTTTGTTCAATGCAGGAAAGATGACTTCAGGTTCAATACAATGTAATGTTTACACAGTATCATTTTACGTTAGTGAATGCTTCAAAAAGGGAATTATTTAATATAAGTTAAAGAGTGCTTCCGATGGATATTGTTAGCAGGGGACAAAATCTCCCCCAGGCTCTAAGAATGAATAAAACATCATTGTATTCTATTTACTTTATGTTAGACGCATGTACAGAAAACAGAATTAGCTGTAATCTTTCCTTTGTACAGTATATTTTCTTTCACTTATTTTCTATTATCTGTTTTAAATACTCATGTTTAATATCTCCTTAGGATTTCCTGTCTGAGAATGGCTTGAAACAAATCTTTATTTGGAAGATTGCTGCTTTACCTCATTTGTTAGGAATTTGTTTTGTACGCCTAACAATGAATTGGTATTTCCACCTGTAACACAAGAAATAACTGGACCTTATGGCACCCTCCCATGTTCACTGATGTCAAGTTAAGCTCAGTAATATATCACTCATTTGTGTTTAACATGGTTATTAACAAATGATGCAACAATATGGGAAAGCAGAATTCATCTAAAGGGTCTAGTAATCAAAAGCAAGCAAACAGCCACATCTATCTGTCTGTCTATCCACCTATGGTTTTCTAATGACCTATAAAAATGCTGGATGGAACATTCCATTGAAGTTGAAAGGATCCTGATGCTAGCCTTTTGGCTTTTTTGGAAATATGATGTTATGTTATGTAATGTAGTGCATAGCATTCTTACATTATTGTTTTCCCTTTTGTGCTCAGCATAGTCTCAGCACAATTGATCTGGACATGAAGGCACTTAGGAAAAAAAAACAACATCAGCATTTCTTTGATAATATCCACAGATTGCTCCATCTATCTCAATTTAACTGAGAAACACTTCATTTCTCCAGGAAAAGGAACTAAGGAATTTCTTAATGAGTGCAGATAAACAATAGGCAAGTATAGACTATACTGTCAACACGGTACTCAGGCCTGCATGCTTTTTGATGTAAGGCATAATTAACCATATTTAATCTGCTGCTACACAAGTAATACATCATTAACCTCAGGTACCTTTTAATTTTATGTTGTATCCTCAGAAGATGTTCTTTAACTATTGTAACATTCTGATGTCATGGGCAATGGTTACATCATAACAACATTGCAAAAATGCTTCCTCTCATTTTGAGTTTGTAAACTTTGAAACTCTTCCATTAGAATAACTTCCTTTACCTCATCAGAAAGTATCATATTCCTTTCTTTGAGTTTGATTAGTTTCCTGCTTTAACAAGGCACCTTATTTTACCAATCAGCAAGGGCCTTCAGATTGGCTTGAAATAGCAGACTGCATCACTTAATATAGCACTGTCTTTTGTTTTGCCATCAAAGTAGAACTAAATACTCTTTAGGTCCAGAGGCAATTCTTAAGGGGAAGGGAGGGAATACTTACCAGAAGTTTTGTTTTATGTTCCAGTGCTCCTCCTGCTCTGTAAACCTTGCTGATCTTTTTTGCTCTTTACAAGTGCTGCGATCATTGGTTTCTGCTTTTGTGTTTTTCAGTGATATGAGAAAATACAGTAGCAGATGTAACACATCACTCACTCCTTGGGATTTGAACTGTTGACTTTCCATGTAGAGGCATTAGACTTACCACTCTCTGAACTCTCTATTAAGAGGCATTAGACTTACCACTCAGCCATGGGAGAATTTGGTATTGTATTCTTTACTTTGTATTAGGTTCCTGAACTTGTTTTTGCATTATTCCATTGGCAAACTAAGTGGCAGACCTTTTCTGGATAACTTACTGTAAACTTGCAATAACCACACCAACAATACCATTGGTGGAAAATTGGCCACAGTTTTATTAGGGTTTAAAACAACATAATCACTCATAATGCCAATAATACTAACAGTTGCAAAGCAACTGGCATGTGAAGACCTTAATTAACCAAGAGTCTCCAACTATCCGGGCAGGAGAACAAAGCTGTAAGCTACTGTTACCCACTCAGGGTAGCTATAACTCCCCATATGTAATAATTCTTGCACCGTCAGTGCCAAATAACCCTCTAAGCTGTGACAGTGATATAACAAATAACCATAAAACAAATAATTGCTTTTTTTTTTTTTTAACATTCAACTTTCAACATTTTAATATCTTTCATTATAACAGTCATAATAGGTCAGCACAAGGGAGGGAAGGCAGGAACTTTTTTTTGGCTGTAGCTCCTCGCAATATGGCGTCCAAATGGGCAGATCCTGATTTATATAATGATACCACCTCCAAAGAGAGATGCCTGTTGGTACTATTCTATACCCTAGAGGCCTCTGAAAAATTGCTTTATTAAGGCTGTCCTGTATGCCATGATCTGTTCCTTCCCCATCCCCCCATATAAGAAGGGGGGAGGAAGTGGAGGAGGCCAGATAACTTTTCCTGCCAAGCACTGGTGTCTTGACTTTACTGAACACATTACACAATACAGAAGCAGTATTCCAGCCAATCCCTGCAGATTACTGGGTTTAAACAGAATTTCATTCACTGATTGCCTGTTTATAGGACTCCCTTTTGTACTCCTGGGTGCTACATTCTATTGATGTTTTTCTTAATTTTCACCTCAGGCAGTTAATTGTCTACACTTGATATCTGCCTGCCCTGACTCCTGCTTGGTTTACTGACCATGCTTGATCTGTACCTGCCCTGAATCCTACCTGGTTTTCTGATCATGCCTGCACCTCATTCTCCAGAGTTCCCTCCTTCTCCTCTGTTCTTGGCCATACACTCCACGTAGGGTTTCTGTTTCTGGGACTATGACCTGAGGATCCTTTTGATGCAGAGGACATAATCCTTTGTGTGGGTGAAGTGTGAAGACTGGGGATCCCTTAGAATCCACACCCAGAGTTCAGCCAGTGTCAAACCTCCTGAGAGTGTGCTAGCAACCAGCCTAACAGCAGAAGTTTGACGTAAAACTGCTACTGAGCTTGCTCAGTATTTTTGCCTTATCATATTGATACAATATATGTATGAACTGAATAAACTTCCTCAATTTGTAAATCAGATACCCAGGTATGAGAGAGCTGACTTGGGATTTATTGCAATAGGTGACTAACATATTTTGTAGTTGCAAAATTGCTATGACAAACTATCTGACCAGTGAACAACTAATTACAATTAGGCTATAATGTTCTTTGATATGGACCTTATCAAAAATGTGATGGAACGCAATGTAAAAAAATTAAATGCAAGGATTTTTGAAAAAATATGCAGGCACTAAATTTGCCTTCTGAATTTTATATTACCTCTTTAGCTGGGAACCAATTCCACTCACATTTCTAGAAAATAAAGTAAGAGATATGTCCAGCTGGAGACCCAATGAACACAGTTGGTTCTCTAATGATGTCCGGCTGGAGACCCAATGAACAGAGATGGACCTCTGATGATGTCCAGCTGGAGACCCAATGAACAGAGTTGGCTCTCTAATGATGTCCAGCTGGAGACCCAATGAACCGAGTTGGCTCTCTGATGATGTACAGCTGGAGACCCAATGAACATAGTTGGCTCTCTAATGATGTCTGGCTGGAGACCCAATGAACAGAGTTGGCTCTCTGATGATGTCCAGCTGGAGATCCAATGAACAGAGTTTGCTCTCTAATGATGTCCAGCTGGAGACCCAATGTACAGAGTTGGCTCTCTGTTATATAACAGATAATCAGTCCTCTGCAAGAAAAAAACATTATAACACTGTAATATAAAATTCAGATTGGAGCAAAAATTTTTATTGATTTCTAACATACCAGGAACCCAAATCACATGCAGGACTGGGATTAGATTTTATTAATACAGTACTGGACCACCAAGTCAGTTAAAAAGTGTCAGCAACACTAAACTTTCAAGTGGAAATGTAATTAAGCTGTAGGAAAAATGCTGTGTGCTACTGTAGTATGCATCTGACAGATGAATTCATGACTTTCTGAAGTGGACTAATAAAGCATCTGGTAATAAAAGGAGGAAATTTTATTGTTATAACTAAGGGACTTCTGGCTGGACACCAATGTCAATGTTGCTTTGTGATATCATCAACATATCTTGCTGTCTTGTCACTAAGAGTCTCAGATTCCACCCACGCTTCTGACTAAACCCCTGCTTATTACACAGGATGGAACTCTGTTTATGAAATCTCCTTTGCTTTACCATTAAACCTTTCTTTTTTTAGCACCATACAACCTTAGCATTCTCTGAATTGTCATTCCAGTTTAAAAATGTTCTAGTCCTTTGTAATAGCTCATTAGCCTTTGCTTTGGACTCTGACTACACTTGTTTGCTGCCTGACCTGACCCTTTGCTTTGGACTCTGACTATGCTAGTTGTTGCCTGCCCTTACCTTCTGATTCTCACTGACCCAGTTCCTTCTGTTCAAAGTCTGACTACAGCCTTAGGGGCCGCAACCTGGGTTATCCTGCAGCCAAGCCCTAACCTCCTTGTGGGGGCACTAAGTGAATACCAGAGTAGCCTTAGACTCCGCTCTTTAGGGTCTGTACGTAATTGCCAGCTATGGTCCATTGTACTGCTACCTGCTTCTCTGCTCTATCAGTTAGTACCAGCCCTTACAATTACACATTGTTCAATAGCCCAATTTATTTACTTAGTAACCATCAGCCTCATTGCACATTATTAAGTAGCCCAGTTTATTTGCTCAGCATTGTGCCACAAATGGACATCATCGATATAATTATCTAGCATCCTTACTTTTCTATAGACAAAATTGTTTCCTGTCTTTGCACACAGAGTCAGACAGTTGAAGCAAAGCTTAATTTTATTTTACTACAGGTTAATAGGAGTAAATATTTAGGGCACAGAAATATTATACTATCTACATATTGGCTATGCCACCTCTGGAATATGGTAAGAATATTTGCACACTGCACACCAACTGCAAATGTATCATATGCCTCTTCCTTAGGTTTGTCCATGCAATTCAAATTCCTATAACAAAAAAAGAACACCATAATTGAAAGAGTCTAGAGGTGGCCAAATCTGCTAGTTATTGAAAGTGAGTTCTTGTTTTTTTCAAAAACAATTTAATTTTTTTTCTTTAGAAAAAGGGCAACTTATAGGGAATATTATCATTATTATTTAGAAGGAGAGTACAACCAACGAAACTGCAAATCTACAAGAACTTGCCAATCAATTTAAAGCTCCTCTTTGGTGGATTATCATCGCGCTCCATCTCTGGCACATATTTTGCCATATAATCATCCATCTTTTCTAGGTCAGCAATTCTCAGTTCTGTTAGGGCGTGTACACTGATCAAGCTCTGTCTTGCACTTCAAAATTGGTCACCACTCTCACTCCCATAAGTACCTTTCGAGGGAGTAGACTCTCTTTTGGCACCAACACACCCCTTTGCTTCCTGCTCATTGGCTGGTGCTTATTTCTAGCCTGGGAAGATCAGAAGTCCATTGCATTATGGGAACAAGAACCACCCCAGAGTCTCTAAAAATGGCGTATATTCCACAGAAAAGGCACATGGGGTTACATCCTGTTTGTGACGCCATTCATGTAATGAACATACCCAGGGTGTAGTATATTTAGTCCTGTCATGGGCCCATACAAGTTCCTAACACCCCTTGGGTCAACTACAGACAAAAATAAAATAAAATAAAAATGATAAAATATTAATAATTGTGTAGGACGATACATCTGGTGTTACTGGACTTTGGTACCCACTGTGGAGTCCCTTTGGTGTAGGGCAGGGAAATAACTCCATAAAGCAGAAAGGATTGAACTCTTGAAATCTTTACTTTTCCAACTGCAGTTACAATCATCTTCAAACAAAACATATTTACATCCCATGAGAGCAACAAATTAACTAGTTACATCAGAATCACAGTCTGCAGGTTCATATCCAGGGTTTATGTCACATCATCCTAAATCCATAAATTGCTTATCTCAACTATCATCATAAATCTTTAGGAAGGTTATCCCCCAGGCAAGAAGCATGGCACCTCCTCTGTCTTACATCATAACTTCTCTCTAATCACACACTTCCTATTTCCTGTATATGCATATTTATGTCTATATCATAAATACCTGCTATTTGCAATTATACTATTCATACATCATATCATTATTCTTATCACCAAAATAATGCCATGTTCCACCAGTAGATGGCTTTAAAAGCCCACCAAATAGAGAGGAAATAGTCACATGTTTCATATATTACTAAAAGAGCGATAAGATTAACTTAATACCTCCACCCAGTTCACAATGAACAAAACAATAATGAATAAAACAGCCTATTGAATTACCTCTCTATGGAAGTGGTAATAAGTGATCGCTTGGTTGCATTTTAGAATGGTTTTTCTTGTCATGCTACTAAATAAATGTAATAATGAATAATTTAGGCATATATTTTGGTTCCCTACAATGTGATCAGGAAGGAGTGTTTGTTCTTGCAAGGCTGCATTGAGAGATGCCTTGCTTGAAAGTTTCTCCTTCTCTTGGAGCAACATGGTTATGGATTGTCAACACTCAAGTTCATGGACTTAATGTGATTCTCTCAACCCTACAAACTAGGTTATTATGTTATGTAAGTAGTACAATTTTTTTTTCTTTTTACATTTTTTTGTGGCTTTGTTATGTCTGAGAACAATGTGACAGATTTAGCAAAACAGTCATTTGCTTACTTTTCCTGGTCTATGTAACTGTATGTACTTTTTCCCTAAAACTAGCAATCCCATAATGATTTTGTACTTAGATTTTATCTAGCTTTCTAGCAGAGCACCAAGCCACAGGGCTGAAGGATCATCTGTGTGAATCACTCTGTGTTTTTGTAGTTTAAACCAGTAAATCAAGGAGAAAATTGGATGAGATTCAAAAAAATGCTGTGAAAGTTGGTAGAGTTTCAGTGCTCTTTTAAGTTTTCTTTCAATTCAATATGAATTAGATATGCCTTTTCCCTGAAGCATGGATTAATGCAAAGGTAAAACACTACTGACTAGTTACATACACACTGCTCCCTACGGATCCATGCTTATAGGTTGGAAGAAGTCCCTTATTGGTACCTTCACAAACATTATCACTGGCAGGAACACTGCAAACAAGATTTAATACCATCATTTTGTTTAGCAATAACAATAGAAAAATGGTTTTATTACTTTTCTCTAACAGAAAAATCAAAATTCTCTTATCATTTACAGTTTCTGCTTAATCTTTAAATACGCACTTGGAGGCTATATCTTGCCTACTTTTTGATCCTCCTAACTGGAAAGATAAAGATACAATCTAGTCCAACCTTGGATTTAACTCACTCACTTTTGATGGGGTAATGGGCCATTTCTAAATATTTACTTTGATGCATATCTAATTGAGATTTTTTGGTTTACATGGGGGCTTGGATGTAACATTGATACCTGGTTAGAAAACTGCAGTTTTATTAGCTGGATCTTCTACTTCAATGGAAAATGTACACGAGACCTTACCTGACTACTTAATATTGCATCCAGGCAATGGAAGAACCACTCACTAACATTAATTGGGGATTACACAATTTATTACAGAATGAAGTCAATTGCACAATGATTTGGGTCAACCCTTCATCGGGTGTAGGGTAAGTATACTGCCCCTGAAATGTTGTGTAATTAACTTTATTCTGCAAAGAAGATGTGCAATTTGGAATTCTTGGACTGCAGTAAAAACACCTCAAACAAGTCGCATAATAGGAAATTTGGGTGTCCAAAGAGATGACTGAGAAAAAAAGAGAGTGAATAATAAAATGCTAGCATAGGTTAGCATACTGAAGCTTGTATTTGAATCCTCATTGCCTTTGATGTCTGAACAAAGCACCTCACAGAAATCATATTTTACCTTTATTTTAATCAGAGAAAAGCTTGGGGTATATTTACAAAGTGTGAATTTGCCTTCTGAAGCAAATTCAACACACTTCATGAAGATTCAGTCATACGGTAGCATAGACAATTGTGTCTATTCTCTAAACTTTAACACCACAATGCAGTAAATAGTAGTGTAGTGATTTCTGAATATAGTCAGGCAATTAGGAGTGGTAGTGTTTTGTATCAAATTTGACCTAAATAGACTCATTGTTGCAAACTGATGTCATCTTTTCATAGGCAACACAGTTCTAATCAGGTACAAAATTTGGATCCTTTTGAGTTTATTCAAATTTTTTCAATCAGTTTTTTTTTATTGAAATGTAGCCAAAGTGCTTATATAAAGTATGGCTACTTTTCCACTGTTAAAACGATAAAAAAAATTCTACTGAAATGTTACGATTGGAAAAAAATGATTGATATTTTTTGACCACGCAGCAGTTTTTACATCAAAAAAACTAAAAAGGTCAAAATTGAAGTTTTCGAAATTTACCAGAGCGTGTATTTATTTAATAAAGGACAAAATCACCGAGTTCACTAGCACATCACAAAACAAACAACCTTCATTAACTGAGCAAAACCAGAGAAGGGTCAAATTGTCTCCATTTAAGTAGGCATAGCGACCCTTCCTCAAGCGTTGAAAGAACTTTTTTTTTTTTTACTTTATTTAATAAAATTATATCACTGGGTTTAAGGGAACTGAGGGTGGCCTAAATATTTCTGCCCTTAGGCTTTTCTAGTATTTTTTTCTAGTGTTGTTTTCACAAAGGGTGTGGTGTGTTAGGATGTGTGCACTAAACACAGACTACTAAATGGAGAGCTGCTTTTCGATGCAAAAATAAATATATATATAGAAACACCAGAGGTAACAAATAATTTCAGCCTTGTCAAATCTTTCCATTAAACAGTGTAAGGGCCACTTATATAAAAAGTTATAGTTTCCCTTTAATGTTTGCTGCTTTCTGAGTGTCTGTAACAATGCACAGTATGCTATGCAGGTACCAGATTTAAGGGTCTTATTGACTAAAGGCTGTATTAGTTGTGTACAGCAATGAATTCGCATTTGATCATCACTTCCCCATGTTCACATGTTGATAAAACTCTGCGATGTGGCAAATATGCCTCTAAATCAGGTGATTACAATAGTTGCAATCTCACTTTGCATCACTTTGTGTGCACATGAACAGGTACTGTTTATATTAGAATATTATTTGATATTATCTATTTTATTATAAATAAATTCTATCACTGAGGACTATGCACACCAGTGTGACTTTAACTATACAGATGCTTGACCTTCCATGTTAATTATACAATTAAGAGCGGCAGTTTGTCTGTGCAACGTCTAATATTTTCGTGTAAAATCATTTTACTGTCCCCTAACCTATTTTTCCAGCAGTTTTGACGTGATCTAAACTAAGTTCAAACATTGCATTATCGTATTTACATTTTCTGAAGCAGATGGTCCATTTCGAATAACCTGTTTCAGCAACTGACCACATCCTGGATTAACATAATGTGCTGTTCTTAACATAAATATATATGCCCGTTCTATAAAATAGCAAGAACTAACCATAGCCTTTCCCTTCTTTGCCGCTCTTTAAAGAGCAGCCTAGTAAAATGATCTTATTTATTCCAGTTCTGATTCTGGGAAAACTAGGATGATTTGTTATTGCATTAGCTTTTTGCATAATCACTCAGTTGTGACTTTTTCCATATTATTTTGGATATTGGGGTCCCTTTAGATGTGTGTGGAATAAAATCAGTAGTTTCATTCCATGACAGTATTTATACTATGTGTGTATGAAACACATTTAATGCTTATAGAGATAGAGATTATGTTAACAGTGTGTTTAGAATTTTAAAAATACTATTAATGCACATTTTAAGGGACACTAAAGCCTATAAAAAATTTCTTTCTACTAGTTTTAAGTACAAGTGTTAAAATGCCAGGTTTAGGCTTGCCGATTTTGTAGAATAATCATAGCAATAGAAGAAAAAACAAGAACTTGGAGCAGAGGCTCTCAGCCAATTCTCTTTTTCGAGTGCTTGTTTTTCTCCAATTGCCTATGACTATTCTTCTGAGTTTAATTATTTAATAATAATAGTGCTCAACTGCACATGTACAGTTCATAGTGACCAAAAACACAAGTTAGGTTGGGTAACTTTAAATAACTAGAGCATACACACTTGGCACATTCCACAAATAATTCATCCAGGGAGCAGGCTAGACTGGGCTCCAGCAAAACCGAAATATACAGATATATAAGCCAAAAAACATATCCCCATTTTTATTGCAGAACAGCAAACAACACAATGTTTCTGAGTGGTGTAGCACCTCCTTTCATGCCCCTGAAGAAGGGATATGTGCTACTTTGAAACGTAATTTTTTACTTTCATATAACTTTTTATAACTTCTCAGAAGGTTTTGAACTAGCTGTTCCAAGGGAGCAGAGTCTGAAAGACACCTGGTCTCCACCATTAATCATCACAAGTGAGTACGGTCTTCTTTGCTGCAAGGGAAAACCCAGGTCTTCTGTACTATAAGGCCACCATACTACCTCTGATACCAAGATGCATAATACCCATCAGGCATAGACAGAAATAGTTCACACTGTTCAGAAAACTTATAAGCAGATATAAAAAAAATTTCAACATACTTATACTTAGGCACAGTGCATAAAGGGGTTTATTCTCTAAAGTCCAAATTCAACTGTCGAATTCTCAAACAAGGGTTTCCCATAGCAAATCCGTTACTGTGAAAATTCAACCATTGTAAAGTCGCAACTGCCACAATTTTTAAAGTTGCGGATGTGACAATATTTCCATTGTAATGTTGCGACTGCGACAATACTCTCATTATAAAGACACAACTGCGACAGTAGCAGTCTATTGTGACTGTCCTTAGTTAACAAATTCACATTTATATGCAACATTTCAGACTTTAGAAAATAACCCACAAAGTGTTTAGACCAGGGGTCTGCAACCTATGGCTCTCAAGCCAGATGTAGCTCTTTTGATGGCCGCATCTGGCTCCTTGACTGTAACGAGTGGTGGTCACATCCAAGCACCGCTCGTTACAGTTTGCCAGCTAATCCCCGGCAAGCACTGTAGAGGCAAAAGTCTCTCAGCGATTCCGGGTTGCTAGCCAATCTGGAGCTGCTGACATCACCTATATGATGTCAGCGGCTCCGGATTCAAAAGGGTTGAACAGAGCCGCATGTATACGGCTCTCTAAGAACAAAAGGTTGCAGACCCCTGGTCTAGACTTACCTGAAACATTAAGGATACTCTCTGAGAAGCTTTGCCTTAAACATGGGTAAAGTCGGGAATGTCTAGGCTCAGTGAAAATTTTTGCTACAGCTGTTATAGCCCGATTTGGCTGATGTTTACAGATCCAGTTGTTAGGATTACTTATTGGAGACAGTGTATGCAGTAACTGCAATCATTGGCAGGCTGGATTTACATTTCTGAATGGTGAAGACTCTATAGAGTTTTTATTATTCAGAAGGACCAGTGACCTGGGTTCACTCTTGCCCAGGGCATCATCTGCATGGAGTTTGCATACTCTCCCAGTATTAGACTTGTTTTCTTTCATCATCCCCCTCCAGAATCCAAAAACATACTTGGAAGTTAAATGGAGTCTGACTAAACTGATGTATGCGAGACTGTGCAGGGAAATTAAATTGTAAGCTCCACAGGGGCAGAGACTGAGGCTAATGAAAATATAATGAATAAATAATAAAAAAAAAAAAAAGTGAAACATGAAAAAATAACACGACAAAAATGTAAGAATCTTGATGTATCTTTTCTAATATGCCCAGCAATGACTGGAATCCACACATCTGGTGTACATCCTAGTCACACATGGAAAATGATGGAGATGTTTAATGAAAGGAAAAATGAAATATTTGTGAACGGGAATATATATATGCATAAAATTGTGAGCCTTTTAGGAAAAAACATTTCTAATTTACCAAATAATGTCTGTGCTGTGCGCAGTCTTTCAACTATGTAAACATCGTGGATATCTAGCATGATTTTCTGACTTTCATCATGAAGGAAGAAATTTTGTGACTTGGGGGCAGAAATATTTGTGCAAAGCGATGATAACAATAAATCTCCTTTCCTGGATTTTTGTTAATCTAACAATAAAAAAAAACCCACAGAAAAAATGGAATTCATTATAATAACTTTCCATGACTATTTTCAAGTTAAAGGACCAGTAACACCAAAAAAAAAAAAAAAATATCCAAATTTCCCATTTGGATTTGCATGGCAGTTATTTAAATACAACACTTGTAAAAATGTTATCTTTAAAAAGGGGGTATGGACTTTGTGGAAAAGTACTTCCAGGTCATGGACCTCGGGTTAAACCCCAATGGTGGCAGCTGGCTATGATAGGAACACTAGGTCCAAGGCAAAGAAAGAGTAGAATTGTAACACAGGGATATGGAACTTTGGAACTGTAACTAGCAGGATCACGTGGTATAGTGTAGCAGAATTGTAACTCCATTACAGTACAGAAGACCAAGAAGCTAGAGAACAGGCACCGAAGACTTAAAGATATCAGAAACTGTAGACACAGATCACTACAACCTGGAAACACTGAAAAAACCATGCTGAAAATCATGTGATGCAAACGCTATGTACAATGTCACGTCACAATAGAAAGAGATGCTGTCAACATCAACGCTTGATGCCTAGCAACCAAACAAGGGCTACCAGTCATAATTTCTAACCTCTCTGTGAAAGGTTCGTAACAGTGCCAATACATGATAAACAGCAACGCTACATGGAAATTGTCAATTTTATATCTTTTTTGACTCAATGTTTTTTTAGTTTGACTCTAGTTTCTAACAGACTATGGGGCAAATTGACTAAAGTGCAAAGTGTCGAATTTACTTTGCATTAATTTATGACACTTTGCTGGGCAAGTCATGAATTCCCTTCTCCTTATTGACCAAGCAGTGAATAATCTTTGCGAACAAATGAATGGCTACACACTGGGGGATGTGTAGTCAGTCGAATAATAGCAGGGTATGAAATATTGCATCTTCACTATATCCGACTAACTGTATATAAGTGAATATTATATCCCTTTCCATGTCTCTCTGTCCCTAGTACATCCTCACAATATCCCACTAACTGTATATAAGTGAATATTACATCCCTTTCCATGTCTCCCTGTCCCTAGTTCATCCTCACAATATCCCACTAACTGTATATAAGTGAATATTACATCCCTTTCTATGTCTCTCTGTCCCTAGTTCATCCTCACAATGTTCCACTAACTGTATATAAGTGAATATTACATCCCTTTCTATGTCTCTCTGTTCCTAGTTCATCCTTACAATGTCCCACTAACTGTATATAAGTGAATATTACATCCCTTTCTATGTCTCACTGTCCCTAGTTCATTCTCACAATATCTCACAAACTGTATATAAGTAAATAATACATCTATTCCTATGTCACCTTGTCCCTATTTCATCCTCACCATATCCCACTAACTGTATTGTGTAAATATTCTATTTCTATGTCCCTAGGACATACTGTCACTTAGTCACAGTCTTTATTATTACTTTTGAATGAATAGTCCCATGGCACAACACCGGATTCCTGCCATCAACCCATTAATTCACCAATCTGAATTGGCAAAGTCAAAGAGGGGAATTCGGAGCAGTATACCTGTTCTTATTTGCCACTTTTACAAACTCCGCCATTTAGTCAATAGGTGAATTACCAGTGCATGTGCAATTTGATGCAAAGAGCTTCATAAGTCCACTACCATCGGAAGCGTCCAAATTGGTTGCGTATTCAACACATCACAGAGTTTTCTCAATACAATGAATACTGGGAAGCAACAAATAGACACAAATTCAGACCATTATGCAACTATTCAGACCAATAACCCCTTACAATTTAAATATTTTCTATGCCACTGCTCTGGGCATTAAAGTAATGAAGTTTAAACAATGGTCTATGCCCATTTAGTTTTTATTCTCTAGTATTTGCATCTACCATCTACTTTCATTATATCTTTAACTAGGAGAGTAGGTGTCAAGGAAAAAAATCTATTTTTGCAACAAAAATGGCAATATTTGTGAGAAGTAGTGAGGCTACTTCCATTTAGATTACAATTTCTAACACACCGCATTTAACTGATGCAATCGGCAACAAAAGCAGTAACATGACATTGCGAGAAAAGAGCACGTAAGGGGCAAATGATAATGTATGTGGCTGATAATAACTAAATAGCAATATGTTTATTAGTAAATCTTGTTACAATTCTTCTATGATACTTTTGATATTTATACAACTTCAATAACAACAAAAGGAAGATGTTCCAATGGACGCTGAACAGTTGATGTAGCAAAATAGTAAACATCTGGAATAGTAAAATTGTAATAGATGTTAGAATGTTCCTAATAGTGGGAAATGGCTAAAATAAATATACAGACTCTTTGTTACCTTTCTTTCCCATTACTGCCATTTCAAACTTTTCATCAATTAGACTTCTACTCCAGATGCCTCAATTATACCTAAAGAGCCACATCTACCCATAAGTGTAATCATTCAGATTAGGTTACTTCTAAACTGATTGAGGTGGTTCTGTACATGCATCTGCTCTACCTTTGCGTTCATTAAATAGCATTGGGGGCAGTGAATGTGGAAATGTATGTGGCTTAAACAAAACACATGTCTATAAAGGTTAACCCTTCTGTCTTTAACCCTTCCATTGCAAAACCCTTCCATTTCATCCTCCAGAGCAAAGCAAATAATGATCAACTTGATATTTTATCCCAACTGGAAAACAAATCCTAATTCTAAAATGGCAACTGGACCAGATCTCAGATTAACACACAGCCATATAATTAGTGGAGCCCAACCAGAAGCCATGGAGAGAAGAAATCCATCCACCTATGTTTTTTAATCAAATCTTATTCACCTTAAACTCATCAAGGGGAGAAGGAAAGAGAGATGAATAAAAATATGTTATAAAAGTGGCCAGTTACAAATCACCAGCAATGACATGTGGTTCACCCTGCCAGTCAGAAGACACATATGAAAAGGGTGGTAAAAGTGGTGCCCCACTGAAGTATTGAATCAGCAACACAACCACATTTCAAAAAGACAATTACTAAATCTCAAACCCATAGAGTGACATTCCCACTTTATATTACCACCAACCCTTGGGAAAAGAAAATTGGCTGTATCCTGAAACAGTAGGTAGCGCTGGAGCAAAGGAGGTTATCGGTAAGTATAACTAACTTATACTATTAAGAATCAGCCCTAGGCAAAATGAGCATTAGTTCTTCTTTAACTTCACTACTTTTTAACCCTACCTCCTACTTTTAGTGGTCCTTACTTTTTATCCAGCATGGTGATTGGTAGAATAGTAGATCTTACCTCCACACTATACTGCACTAAGCTGGTGGTGCAGAAAGGGGACTCTTTAAAAGTGCACAAATTTATAATATAATATTATTTGTTAATGTGAAGTTTCCTTGACCCTTAATATGTATACTTAGTATTGTAAGTCACATGTATACTGACTTAATTGGTGGGTGGAGCTTTGCCCACCTAAGGTATTTCATCCACTTGCACACATAACAATATGAGCTTGACGAAGGCTGGTCATACCCCCAAAACATTGCACCTGTACATCACACTCAGATTGTAAGCTCTACGGGGCTTGTTTCAATCATGACCTGGCTCTTAGAGTGATGTATTTTCTTGATTATATACTTGTATTTTACTTCACTTTTTCATTGTTCTGCACTTTACCCTTGTCTGTATTATTACTGGACTGTACAGCGCTGCGTAACCTTGTGGCGCTTTATAAATAAAAATATACATACATACATACATACATACAAGCATATGGTCCAATAAAAGGGTTATATACCATAATCTGCAAAAAGCGTGTGTGCATGTTCTTCTCTTCAATATTCTACATGTATGGTGCAGAAAGGGGACAATTAGGAGAAGGAAGACCTGAACATTTACCAAGTCTGCTTCCCCCCAGGTCTGTTCCTGCTTATAAGGAGAACAATACCAGGTTGTGCACAACTGAATATAAATCAATCAAATTAATCATTAATAAAAATTAATGGGTTCAGGGAATTCATCAATGTGGGCAGTTGTTTAGAAAGGTCTAGTAACCCAAAGCAAGCAATCAGCAGTTAGCATTCTCTGGTGTAAGGAAGCATGTATAATAAATAACAATCACTGATTGGTTGGTATGGATTACTAGACCTCTGTAAAGTTTGCTTATGTTGATGAATATCCCTGAATTTGAGTTAGCCAGTACAACTTTTTCAGTAGTTTATCCCCTGCATATACTGTGCTTTATTGTTATTATGTAAGATATCCTCAGAGAAAGATAAGGGAAGGGGGTGATTGACTCCATTGTGAGCCAATCGGAGAAGGAATAGGAGGAAGTGTAGAAGGTGTATTAATAGGAGTGAACAGGAAGAGAAATGGTCAGTGGAGGCAAAATAGGGCATCCCATCCTCCCTCCCTATGGAAAAGGCGGATAATGATTGGTGAAGGAAGAAACCTGGAAAGAGGCTGGGAATTGTCGCAGCTGGTGGTGGAAAATGGAAGATGACTGAATAATTATATCTCAAGGGGTGAGATGAGGAGTGCATGGTGTGCATAAAGAGGGGGCATAGGCCCAAGTTGGGGGTGTGTACTGGTTCCCCTGCTAACATTAGCCCCAAGGTTATTGTTAATAGAAAAGGTGGTATAAGGGGTAAACAGGGTTTCTGGAGTTTAAATGGTGCGGGCAGGCATCATATTATTCCATGGTTAAAAAGTGAATTGTTAAAAGTTGGTTAATAAAGCTGCGGCCTAATTACACCCATCTCTCATGTCTTGGGAGTTTTATTTAGTTGAATAAATATGATGTCAAGGAAAGAAGGATTATAGCGGAGATGGTAGTGCACACTATAGGAGTCAATTTGTTGGCTTTCTGTACTACCAGGTTAGAAATATTAGAACCCTAACTTTAGAAGAACAGTCTTTTTGATTCTGGAGCAGATATTGATTATGTCACTACCATGAAATATACCTTCTTATTAGTATTTGTATCATTTTCAACTACTCAGCAAGAACACACACAAAGTTATCTGCTAAATGTACAAACATATTTAGTGCTAAATATTAGGAAATTGCTGCATTTTGAATTTGATGCATCAGTCCATGGCATTGCAGTTCTTTCCATGCAGGTACATTAGCAGTTAAAATGTTAGTGTATACAGCCAGGTATAATAGGTTTTAAAGAACAAATAGTAGACTCCAGGGTGAAAAATGCACAGTGTAGCACGAGCCTTAAATTCTGAAATCCATCAATCATTAAGCTTAGCAACCTTATTTGACATCAGCATTTAATAAAATCTTGGGATTACGGGTTTAGGCTGCCGATTTACAGCCTATTTATTGGTTTAACCTACATTAATCTACTAATATAATGGCTGTGATTTATATTGCTAGATTTTCTTCCCAATACCAGACATTTTAAATGCTTCCTTCACAGCATGATTTTTACAATAAACATTACTATAGTAGAAACAATTCTCGCATTGACGGAAAGGGAATCCAACCATCCAAAGGTTCAAAATATACTTTTTTTTAAGCAGTGATTCAACACACAAAAACATGTGGGAACAGCTTGTAAACTGAAATCAACAGCTTTGTGGTTAATGCCCTTGGTAAAATAAGTTAATGGAGTCTTTTTCCCAGTTAAAGTTTTTATAAAGAAGTGCAATATTTATGAAAATTAACATTTTCTACTGTTAACCCCTTTGGGCACTTGGAAGGTTCTCCGTGCATACTGAAACTGTCGCTTTACATTATTCCGATATTACAAATATCATAGGAATTGTTTTAGGTGCGAAATTTTGAATGTTAGAACTTAATTGCTATTTTATATTATATGACACCTACATGATTGAACATCTTATCCCATGGGTAGGAGGAATGTACTGTTTTCAACTGAATTAATATAAGAGAATTAAAGGGGCTCTTAGGCTTTAAAGACCAAGAAGGAATTAGACAGATGTGTTTATCTAGCCATATCTAGTGTTGATTTCAGCTGAGACTTACTTTAATAGAAGAGGTGATACTTCCCCACTGAGACGACTAGTACAGAACATGATGTATACTTCCTGTTAGTTGACAATATAAAAATGTCATTCTGCTTATCTTATACAGAGCAATTGCCAAGGAGTCAAGACTGTCTCTGCCAAACACGGAAAGCATGGATTGTTAATGATAATTGCTATCATATGTTTTTAAATGAAGCTTCCTCAAGGAAAGTAGCTTCAGGGTAAAAATCCATAAAATGTTTGTCTTGACCACAGTCTAGCAATTGTCTTCCGCATTGGAATAGTTATTTCATTTGAGATTATTGATTGCTTTAGGAACAAGTTCATTTTATGAGTGATAATCATCACTTGGCTGATTTCCTGGTCAATGGAAGGATGTATTTTATCTGCAAAAGAAACATTGCCGTGGAAACAAAAACACAAGAAAAACTATCTAACGCACTCCGACTTTGTGCATGAGGATGTTTTAGTAGCAAAACATTGTCAGGAACTTGTTTGGTCTGGATGCACCCAGCTAAGTGGTAACTAAGGGAATATTTAGACTGAGCATATATGAACTGTAAAGCTTGATACTTGCTTGTGTGCCTTGCTACACAGAGGTGAACATGTTATAATTTAGACCACAGGAAGGTTGATCAAGATACAGTTCATGTTCTCAAAATGAGCCTATATGAGGAAGAATTTGGAAAGACCATAGTCTTAATAATGCGAAGATAGGCCAAAACATTGATCATATAAAGGAAAGGGGGCCTATGTCCTACTGCAATGTCATTATATATATATATATATATATATATATATATATATATATATATATAT